>CAWUFW010025078.1:0-50028 GCA_963921515.1 Calotriton arnoldi | reverse complement strand
TGACTTCTAATCTCAAAAAGAGATTAGTAGAGAGTTGTTTAGTAATAAATACATATATATTTTATATATATACCTGTGTGGTGTCTTTTCATTTGGTGATTCAAGAGATTGTGTGGTAAAACAAGCTGCTTTACATTCCTCCAAGACTTAGCCTGAAGGCTGCTCTCCACAGCTACCACTAGGATAGCTTTCTTTAAAGGTTGTCTTAAACCTATCTACCATAAGAGTCGAATTGTACTGGTGCAAGGTGTCCACTTTAACTAGTGAACAGCATATACCAGGCCAACTTCTCACATGTACCAAGTGACCAATGCTAGCAATGTCAGAACAGACCATTCTCTGGCAGTTGTTAACTTCTGCTGGGGAGGGGTAACTGGCCTTAAGAAGGTTGTGGTGAGTGCAAACCTACCAGTTGAATGCTTGCTTGGCAATGATCTTGAAACCTCAGCTTGGGCAGAGGTGGAGCTCAGGAAACATGCAGAAATGCTAGGGATCCCTGCACATGTCTTTGCTGTGACTAGGTCACAGGCAAAAATGTCAAAAGCTGAACAGGCCCTGGATTCTGGAACAATGGACCAGGTGCCTCCCAAGAGGAGGAGCAGTAGGGTTAAGGCAGTGTCTTCCCCCTTGGCTCAGGAGGAAGATCAATCTTTTGATGAAGCTGATCTCAGGCCTGAAGAAGGAACTGTCCCAGAGGAGCTTGAACCTGATCAGGTTGAGTTCTTGGGGACAGGGGGCCCTTCCAGGGCAGATCTGAGCCAGGAGCAGCTGAACTGCCCCTCTCTTGAACCCCTCAGACAGCAAGCTGCTGCTGAGGCTGCTGGGAATGCTAGTGGCACCCATAAGATATATTGGGATGATGGACTCCTGTACTCAGAGAGTAGAGACCCCAACCCTGGAGCAGCCAGGAGGTTGGTTATACCTTTGAAGTTCAGGGGCTTCCTATTAGCACTAGCCCATGATATTCCTTTAGCAGGTCACCTGGGCCAGAACAAGACTTGGGACAGGATTGTCCCTCACTTTCACTGGCCCCACATGTCTGAAGACACCAAGGAGTTTTGTCGCTCCTGTGTAATCTTCCAAGCCAGTGGGAAGGCAGGTGGCACCACAAAGGCCCCCCTGATACCACTACCTGTGGTGGGGGTTCCCTTTGAGAGTGTGGGGATTGACATAGTTGGTCCCATGGATCCCCAAACAGCATCTGGGCACAGGTTTATCCTGGTGGTGGTGGACCATGCCACCAGGTACCCAGAAGCCATTCCCCTAAGGACCACTACAGCACCTGTGGTGGCAAGGGCCCTCCTGGGAATTTTCTCAAGAGTGGGCTTTCCTAAGGAGGTAGTATCTGACAGAGTTGCAAACTTTATGTCCAGTTACTTAACTGCAATGAGGAAGGAGTGTGGAGTGACTTATAAGTTCACCACACCCTATCACCCACAATGCAATGGTTTAGTTGAGAGATTCAACAAAACCTTGAAGGGCATGATTAAAGGGCTCCCAATAAAGCTAAGGCGAAGATGGGACATACTCTTGCCCTGCCTTTTATTTGCATACAGGGAGGTGCCTCAAAAGGGGTTGGCTACAGCCCTTTGAACTTTTGTTTGGCCATCCTGTTAGGGGTCCATTGTGTCTGGTGAAGGAAGGTTGGGAGTTACCTCTCAAACCCCCTAAACAGGACATAGTGGACTATGTACTTGGTCTCCGCTCCAGGATGGCTGAGTATATGAAAAAGGCAACCAAAAACCTTGAGGCTAGCCAGGAATTACAGAAAGCCTGGCATGACCAAAAGGCTGTGCTGACTCTTTACCAGCCAGGGCAGAAGGTGTGGGTGTTGGAGCCAGTGGCCCCAGCAGCCCTCCAAGACAAGTGGAGTGGCCCCCATACAATTGTTGAACAGAAGGGAAAGGTTACCTATCTGGTAGACCTGGGACCTCCCAGGAGCCCCCACAGAGTGCTCCATGTCAACAGGCTGAAGCCATATGTGGACAGGGCTGACATGGGCTTGCTCATGGCAACTGATGAGGGACAGGAGGAGGAGAGTGACCCTCTCCCTGACCTGCTCTCACAGAACCCTGATGATGGGTCAGTAGATGGTGTAGCCTTGGCAGGCAGCCTCACTGCCCAGCAGCAAACTGATTGCAGACAGGTGCTCAATCAGTTCAGACACATGTTTTCTCTGACTCCAAGTCAGACCACCTGGTGCACTCATGAAGTGGACACTTGGGACAGTCTGCCTGTTAAAAGTAAGATTTACAGGCAACTTGACCAAGTCAGGGACTGTATCAGGACAGAAGACCAGAAAATGTTGGAACTGGGTGTCATTTAACCCTGGGCGAAGTACTACGCTACGCTCGCGTAGTTTGCGAAGTTTGCGCTACTTCGCACAACGCGACTGCACGTAGCACAGTGCAAACACGCGTAGCGTAGCGTAGTGCAGCGGTCATTGTTTGCTTGCTCGCGGTCCTCAACGTCAAGTTGGCGACCGCGAGCAAGCAAAATGATATCCGGCGAGACTTTTTCCTCGTTCGCGATCAGCAACATCAAGTTGCCGATCGCGAGCATGGAAAATAAACCTCCCGGCGAGATTCTCAACGCGGGAGGTCAGGTTTCTCATTGCGAGTGGTCGCGTATGCTCGCGACCGCTCGCGATGAGAAACTGCCAGTTCAGCGTTGAGAAAGCTGCCGCTCGAGTAAAAATCTACTCGAGCGGCAGTAAAGACAGCTTGCACTGTGCAAGATGCCGTTTTCAATGATTGCACAGTGCGGACAAGCATCCGGCACTGTGCAATCATTGCGAACAGCGCACTACGCAGTTCGCGTAGTGCTACGCGTAGCTCGCGTAGTGCGAACTGCACTTTGCGTAGCTTCGCGTAGCACTACTTCGCGAACTACGCCCAGGCTTAGTGTCATTGAGCCTTCAGATAGCCCTTGGGCTAGTCCAGTGGTCCTCCTGCCAAAACCTCACACCAAAGATGGTAAGAGAGAGATGAGGTTTTGTGTGGACTACAGAGGCCTCAATTCACTCACTGCTGGCTACTGGCAGATCAGACTAGCTGATGATGCAAAGCCAAAAACAGCATTCTCAACCCCTAGTGGACATTATAAATTTGTGGTAATTCCCTTTGGTCTGAAGAATGCACCTGCCACTTTTCAGAGGTTGGTGAATACAGTCCTTACAGGTCTGGAGGCCTATAGTGCAGCATATCTAGATGATATTGCTGTCTTTAGCTCCACCTGGGAGGATCACCTGGTCCACCTCAGAAATGTTTTGGAGGCCCTGCAAAAGGCAAGCCTCACTATCAAGGCCACCAAGTGCCAGATAGGGCAGAGTCAGGTTGTGTACCTGGGCCACCTTGTAGGTGGAGGCCAGGTTCAACCACTGCAGAGCAAAATCCAGACCATAATGGACTGGGTTGCTCCAACTACCCAGACTCAGGTGAGAGCCTTTTTAGGCCTGACTGGGTACTACAGAAGATTTGTCAAGGGGTATGGATCAATAGTGACACCCCTGAATGAATTAACCTCTAAGAAAATGCCCTAAAAGGTTCAGTGGACAGTTAGCTGTCAAAAGGCATTTGATGACCTGAAGCAGGCCATGTGCACTTCTCCCATTATGCAGAGTCCTGATTACTCCAAGAAGTTCATTGTGCAGACAGATGCATCTGAGTTGGGGGTAGGGGCTGAACTATCACAGTTGAATGATGAAGGTCAGGATCAGCTAGTAGCTTTTATTAGCAGAAGGCTGACCCCCAGAGAGAAACGTTGGTCAGCCATTGAGAGGGAGGCCTTTGCTGTGGTTTGGGCTCTGAAGAAGCTGAGGCCATACTTGTTTGGCACTCACTTCATTGTTCAGACAGACCATAAGCCCCTCTTATGGCTAAAACAGATGAAGGGTGAAAACCCCAAACTTTTGAGGTGGTCTATTTCTCTACAGGGGATGGACTATACAGTGGAACATAGACCTGGGAGTAACCATGCCAATGCAGATGGACTCTCCAGATATTTCCACTTAGAAGATGAAGACTCAACTGGGCAAGGTTAGTTTAATGTTCCTGAGTTTGGGGAGGGGTTGTGTAGGAGAGTAGGATCTGCCTCCTTTGGTTACCCCCACTTTTTGCTGGTGTTACACTGTTTTTCGACTTTAGTCTGGCTGGGCCCTGTTATTCAGGACCCCAGCCTATCTGCTTCCTCTCTAAACTGATTCCATGTACTTTAGGTACATCCCAGATTGGATTCTGGGGTGCCCTTATAAGTCCCTAGTATATGGTATACTATGTACCCAGGGCATAGGTACCCCGGAGGCCTGCCAGGGGCTGAAGCATGTATTGTGCCACCCCTGGAAGGCCATCCAAAATGACACCACAGGACTGCTACTGCAGCCTGAGTGAGGTGGTGCATGTACCCCTTACAGAGATATAGGTTCACTATATCTCACCTATCACTGCACATAGAAACCTATCAGTCACCCCTATGGCAGGTCTTATCAATCCTGAAGGCAGGGTGCTTGGTTTTATGTGAGAGGGTGCTCTGGCATGAGCTGAGCCCCTCTGCAGCTTTCGGAATCCCTTACCCGGAGCTGTCTGTGGTGCAGCCTGACCATATACTCTTAAGTGCATTATATCCTCGCAGTAGAATGCTAACTTTGGACTGGCTGCACCAAAACATGTCATGTTTGGTGTCAAACACCTTGGAATCCTTGGAATCCTACCCCCCCCACCAGTCCAGAGCAGTAACTTACCCCCTCCCCCAGCGCCTTGAGACCCTCCCGGGTGAGTAGCGCGCTCTATAAATGCCGTGATTGATTGATTGATTGATTGAGTCCTGGCGGCAGGGGTAGAATTCCACCCTTCTAGAGGGAAAGACATGTCTCCACCGGTATACCCTGTAGAAACCTTAAAGAGCCCTGGCATCACAAAATGGATAATGCAGCCACAGACATGAGTCTGGCCTCCTGCTGCTGACCGAAACTCCGGCAGGGGAGGCCTGGACAATAGGTTTCCTGTCGCAGGGAGGTGTTACCACCTCCCAGACAGGCCTTAGTGGATTTGGGCTGGGTGGGTGCACTCTCTGAGTGCTTTAAAGTCCAGCACTGGGGGCACATTTGGTGTCCTCGTGCACACCCCACTTCAAACAGGTTGCAGGGGCTACCAGCCCCTGCTCTGGCGCGAAACTGTACAAAGGAAATGGGTGTAGCCACCCCTCCTTCCAAACCCTCCCATAGGTGGGTCCCCAGAGCTAGTCCAACCCCCTTTCTTAGTATAAGTAAGGGAACCCTGGCAACAGGACTTTAGATATCCCTGGACGAAACTCTGAAACTGAATCCTGGACCTTCGACGCTCTACATCACCATTAGAGGACTGAAGAATCTCCCTTGGGGTCAAGGAGTGACTCCCCTGCTTGGGAGGCACCAAAGAAGCATCTGTCTGGTCTGCATCGCTGAAGCTCCCGCCAGACACCGAAGTCTTTGCATCACCAGAGGGAAATTTCTACACTTCGCCGAGGCTGCCCTGAGCCCCCCGCGAAGCTGAGGCCCGTAGCTGTTGTGGGTAACGTGAAACCATGACCCCTGGCCACCAAGCACATTTGCAAGTGCACCAACTTCCTGACTTCTCTCAAAGTCGTGCTTTGGGCTCCCAGTATCCCTGGTCCCAAGCATCAACTGCAGTGAAGATCACTGGCCTACACTCCATGAGTGTTCCATGGGCCAGCTCCAAGTGGGCCAGCTTGAGGCTCCTTCGCGATCTCTAGTACGTTGGCTAGTGGGTCCCCACGAAGGCAACTCTTCTACCGTTTGGGCTTTTCTGATTGCTTCAGAAGTGCCCTGACTTACACTCGTGGGGTGAGTCCCTCAGACCTTGCTGGTCTGCATCCCAGCCTTTTCTTTACTTCCCAATGACTTGCCGTTGCCAAGGCTTGTTGGGTCCAATCCGGTCGCCGATACCGCAGCACTTGACAAACTTTGTGGGATAGATCGAATCCAGCTCCTGGTTGTCATCGACGCCTCCTGGACCTCGTGGCTGAAGAGTCAAGGTGCCTGTCAACTCACCTGAAGCACCCGACGTCTGAGGGCATTCGACTATCGTGCCCCTGGTCACTGGCTAGTGACCCAAACTCTGTCCCCTCTGCTTTCAGGTCTTCCTCTTCCTCGATCCAGGCTTGGATCGCACCGTACACTCTTTCTCTCCACGGCAGCAGCACTTTCCACGAGATCGCCATTGAAAACGACGACGATTCCCGACACCATTTGACACGTATGCACCCGGCTCCCCTGGGTGAGGTAACTCGAGTATTTCAGTACTCACGTGGGTGTGGGCCCTAGAAACTCTTAAGTTTTAAGGGGTTAAGTGGAAGTCCTCTCCGAAGTGTCCTTTTTCTGTAAAAATCCAACCGCGACTTTCCCCATAGAAGTCAACGGCAGCTCCCGGCTGTGTTCTCACACTGCACGCGTCACCCGTGAATCCCTTGTGTCACTACCTTGGGTGGTTCCTTGTGGTCCAAGCACTTCTACAGGCTCTAGGCCTTGTGTCTAGCTCAGTCGTAGTTCTTATACCCCTATTTTAGTATATGGTTTGGTACGCCCCTAGGGCTCAAACGTGTATTGTGCTAAATACTGCTGATATTCGACTTGTAACTTATGTACTTCGAACTCTAGCCTCATAAAGAGACTAGAGGGGTGTGTTTAAGACTAAATACATATATTTTATATATATACCTGGTGTGGTCCTCTTTCATTTGGTCACTCAAGAGATTATAGACTGGTAAAACAAGCTGCGTTACATTCCTTCAAGACTTAGCCTGAAGGCTGCTCTCCATAGCTACCACTAGGATAGCTTTCTATAAAGGTTGTCTTTAACCTATCATCCTAAGGGGTTGTTTGGACTGGTGCAAGGTGCCCTCTATAATTAGAGGACAGCATATACCAGGCCAACTTCTCACAGAACCCATGTACTTATGCAATGACCATGGCACTAACACATGAAGTGCTACAATCCCCTGAGCACTACTGATGTAGTCCAGCCATCTCCTTGTCACTACCCATGCACTCCTCCAATCCCCCAGCCAGTTCTATGTTGTTATCTATTCACTGCGCCAAAACACAAGCACTTATAAATTCACCATGCACTCTCCTTGCATTACTCTAATCATCCAGTCAGTACCCATGTACTCATGCAATGAGCCAGGCACTAACACATGCACTGCTACAATTCCCTGAGCAATACTGATGTAGTCCAGCCATCTCCTTGTCACTACCCATGCACTCCTGCAATCACCCAGCTAGCACCATGAACTTATCCAATCAGTCCGCCAAAACCCAAGCACTTAAAATTCACCATGCTCTCTCCTTGCAGTACTCTAATCATCCAGTCAGTACCCATGTACTTATGCAATGACCCAGGCACTAACACATGCACTGCTACAATCCCCGAGCACTACTGATGCAGTCCAGCCATCTCCTTGTCACTACCCATTCACTCCCCCAATCACCCAGCCAGTTCCAAGTGCTTATTTAATCACTGCGCCAAAACACAAGCACGTATAAATTCACCATGCAATCTCCTTGCAGTACTCTAATCATCCAGTCAGTACCCATGTACTTATGCAATGGCCCAGGCACTTACACATGCACTGCTACATTCCAATGAGCACTACTGATGAAGTCCAGCCATCTCCTTGTCACTACCCATGCACTCCTCCAATCACCCAGCCAGTTCCATGTCCTTATCTAATCACTGTGCCAAAACACAAGCACTTATAAATTCACCATGCACTATCCTTGCATTACTCTAATCATCCAGTCAGTACCCATGTACTCATGCAATGAGCCAGGCACTAACACATGCACTGCTACAATTCCCTGAGCAATACTGATGTAGTCCAGCCATCTCCTTGTCACTACCCATGCACTCCTGCAATCACCCAGCTAGCACCATGTACTTATCCAATCAGTCCGCCAAAACCCAAGCACTTAAAATTCACCATGCTCTCTCCTTGCAGTACTGTAATCATCCAGTCAGTAACCATGTACTTATGCAATGGCCCAGGCACTAACACATGCACTGCTACAATCCAATGAGCACTACTGATGCAATCCAGCCATCTCCTTGTCACTACCCATGCACTCCTCCAATCACCCAGCCAGTTCCATGTCCTTATCTAATCACTGTGCCAAAACACAAGCACTTATAAATTCACCATGCACTCTCCTTGCATTACTCTAATCATCCAGTCAGTACCCATGTACTCATGCAATGAGCCAGGCACTAACACATGCACTGCTACAATTCCCTGAGCAATACTGATGTAGTCCAGCCATCTCCTTGTCACTACCCATGCACTCCTCCAATCACCCAGCTAGCACCATGTACTTATCCAATCAGTCCGCCAAAACCCAAGCACTTAAAATTCACCATGCTCTCTCCTTGCAGTACTCTAATCATCCAGTCAGTACCCATGTACTTATGCAATGGCCCAGGCACTAACACACGCACTGCTACAATCCAATGAGCACTACTGATGCAGTCCAGCCATCTCCTTGTCACTACCCATGCACTCCTCCAATCACCCAGCCAGTTCCATGTCCTTATCTAATCACTGCGCCAAAATACAAGTACTTATAAATTCACCGTGCACTCTCCTTGCAGTACTGTAATCATCCAGTCACTATCCATGAACTCATGCAATGGCCCAGGCACTAACACATGCACTGCTACAATCCCTGAGCACTACTGATGCAGTCCAGCCATCTCCTTGTCAATAACCATGCACTCTTCCAATCACTCAGCCAGCCCCATGTACTTATCTAATCACTGCGCCAAAATACAAGCACTTATAAATTAACCATGCACTCTCCTTGCAGTAGTCTACTCATCCAGTCAGTACCCATGTACTTATGCAATGACCCAGGCACTAACACATGCACTGCTACATTGCCCTGAGCACTACTGATGCAGTCCAGCCATCTCCTTGTCACTACCCATGCACTCCTCCAATAATCACCCAGCCAGTTCCTTGTCCTTATCTAATCACTGCACCAAAACACAAGCACTTATAAATTCGCCATGCACTCTCCTTGCAGTACTCTAATCATCCAGTCACTACCCATGTACTTATGCAATGACTCAGGCACTAACACATGCACTGCTACAATCCCCTGAGCACTACTGATGCATGTGAGAAGTTGGCCTGGTATATGCTGTCCACTAATTATAGTGGGCACCTTGCACCAGTCCAAACAACCCATTATGGATGATAGGTTAAAGACAACCTTTATATAAAGCTATCCTAGTGGTAGCTATGGAGAGCAGCCTTCAGGCTAAGTCTTGAAGGAATGTAAAGCTGCTTGTTTTACCAGTCTATAATCTCTTGAGTGACCAAATGAAAGAGGACCACACCAGGTATATATATAAAATATATGTATTTAGTCTTAAACACACCCCTCTAGTCTCTTTATGAGGCTAGAGTTCGAAGTACATAAGTTACAAGTCGAATATCAGCAGTATTTAGCACAATACACGTTTGAGCCCTAGGGGCGTACAAAACCATATACTAAAATATTCGTATAAGAACTTCGACTGAGCTAGACACCAGGCCTAGAGCCTGTAGAAGTGCTTGGACCACAAGGAACCACCCAAGGTAGTGACACAGGGGACCCACGGGGGACGCGTGCAGTGTGAGAACCCAGCCGTGAGCCGCCGTTGACTTCTATGGGGAAAGTCGCGGTTGGATTTTTAAAGAAAAAGGACACTTCGGAGAGGACTTCCAGTTAACCCCTTAAAACTTAAGAGTTTCTAGGGCCCACACCCACGTGAGTACCGAAATACTCGAGTTACTTCACCCAGGGGAGCAGGGTGGATACGTGTCAAATGGTGTCGGGAATCGCGGTCGTTTTCAATGGCGATCTCGTGGAAAGTGCTGCTGCCGTGGAGAGAAAGAGTGTCCGGTGCGATCCAAGCCTGGATCGAGGAAAAGGAATACCTGAAAGCAGAGGGGACAGAGTCTGGGTCACTAGCCAGTGACCAGGGGCACGATAGTCGAATGCCCTCAGATGTCGGGTGCTTCAGGTGAGTTGACAGGTGCCTTGACTCTTCAGCCACAAGGTCCAGGAGGTGTCAACGACAACCAGGAGCTGGAATCGAGCTGTCCCACAAAGTTTGTCGAGTGCTGCGGTGTCGGCAACCAGATTGGACCCAACAAACCTTGGCAACGGCAAGTCACGGGAAAAAAAGAAAAGGCTGTGATGCAGACCAGCAAGATCTGAGGGACTCACCCAGCAAGGGTAAGTCAGGGCACAACTAGGGCAACCAGAAAAGCCCAAACTGTAGAGGAGTATCCTTCGTGGGGACCCACTAGCCAACGGACTAGAGATCGCAAAGGAGCCTCGAGCGGTCGCACTTGGAGCTGGCCCACGGAACACTTGTGGAGTGTAGGCCAGTGATCTTCACTGCAGTTAGTGCTCGGGACTAGCACTACTGGGAGCCCAAAGCACAACTTCGAGTGATGTCAGAAAGTTGGTGCACTTGCAAATGTGCTTGGTGTCCAGGGGTCATGATTCCACGTTACCCACGACTGCTACGGGCCTCAGCTTCGCTGGAGACTCAGGGCAGCTTCGGGGAAGTCTGGAAATCTACCTCTGGTGATGCAAAGACTTCGGCGTCCGGCGGGAGGTTAAGCAATGCAGACCGGACAGATACTTCTTTGGTGCCTGACAAGCAGGGGAGTCACTCCTTGACCCCAAGGGAGATTCTTCAGTCCTCTAATTGTGATGTAGAGCGTTGAAGATCCAGGATTCAGTTTTAGAGTTTCATCCAGGGATATCTAAAGTCCTGTTGCCAGGGTTCCCTTACTTATACTAAGAAAGGGGGTTGGACTAGCTCTGGGGACCCAAATATGGGAGGGTTTGGAAAGAGGGGTGGCTACACCCATTTCCTTTGTCCAGTTTTGCACCAGAGCAGGGGCTTGTAGCCCCTGCAACCGGTTTGAACTGGGGTATGCACGAGGACACCAAATGTGCCCCCAGTGCTGGACTTCAAAGCACCCAGAGAGTGCACCCACCCTGCCCCAATCCACTAAGGCCTGTCTGGGAGGTGGTAACACCTCCCTGCGACAGGAAACCTATTGTCCAGGTCAGCAGCAGGAGGCCAGACTCGTGTCTGTGGCTGCAGCATCCATTTTGTGATGCCAGGGCTCTTTAAGGTTTCTACCAGGTATACCGGTGGAGACATGTCTCTCCCTCTAGGAGGGTGGAATTCTACCCCCGCCGCCAGGACTGGCGGGGGGGTAGGATTCCAAGGTGTTTGACACCAAACACGACATGTTTTGGTGCAGCCAGTCCAAAGTTAGCATTCTACCGCGAGGATATAATGCCCTTAAGAGTATATGGTCAGGCTGCACCACAGACAGCTTCGGGTAAGGGATTCCAAAAGCTGCAGAGGGGCTCAGCTCATGCCAGAGCACCCTCTCACATAAAACCAAGCACCCTGCCTTCAGGATTGATAAGGCCTGCCATAGGGGTGACTGATAGGTTTCTATGTGCAGTTATAGGTGAGATATAGTGAACCTATATCTCTGTAAGGGGTGCATGCACCACCTCACTCAGGCTGCAGTAGCAGTCCTGTGGTGTCATTTTGGATGGCCTTCCAGGGGTGGCACAATACATGCTTCAGCCCCTGGTAGGCCTATGGGGTACCTATGCCCTGGGTACATAGTATACCATATACTAGGGACTAATAAGGGCACTCCAGAATCCAATCTGGGATGTACCTAAAGTACATGGAATCAATTTAGAGAGAAAGCAGATAGGCTGGAGACCTGAATAGCAGGTTCCCAGCCAAACTAAGTCAAAAACCATCAAAACACCCGAAAAAATGTTCGGGCAACCATGTAGTCAGATTCCACCTTCCTACATAACCCCCCACAAACAAAAGGAGATAAGGCTAACCTTGGCCAGTTGAGCCTTTATTGACTAAGTGGCCATATAAGGAAGTACCTGCACTAGCATGGTTACCCCCTGTCTTATAGTCCACTAAGCTGTCCCTCATCCTAAGCGTATGAGAGGGTCTCCACCATGGGGAATTACTACCTGTGGTGTGCTTTGGTAAAGTAAAAGGCTGATGAGGTGTCTGAGTAGGGAAGTGAGACCCTAGGAAAGTTGTTCTTAGCTTCATCAGATCACTGGTCACCATGTATGCCTGTCTTTCCATGACTGAGTTGCACTTTGCTCTAAGGGTCAACCTTTGGCTGCCTACAGCTGGGGGTTGAGTCCCTTTGGATGGAACACTGGAGGGACAGGGCAGGTGTGGAACCTTTTGGTCCCAGGTTTGCCCTTGTCTAACAGAGACCTTCTGGGGGAGGTCCCTACACAAAGGTATGGGGGATCCCTCAGTGTGTTGAGGAATTTTCACCTGTCTAGGGCTACTAGACTGGGTGCCCCTAATCTGCTGATGGGGGGGTTCCTCTGGACAGGGGGCCCTGTGGGATACACTGACCTCCCTGACCTCTGCAGCCCTGGGCTGACTGAGGCAGGGTAGAGAGGGGCAGGTTACCTGCTCCAGACTGGGTACCACCTTGGAAGGGCCCCCTGCCATCAGAGGGGGTGCCAGGCTAGGCCTGACTACCTCTGGGGCAGTCCCTTCACTAGGGGTAGGATCAGTTCCCTGAGGAGGCTGACCCTTACCTATAGTCTGGGGGGAAGAAGCCATTTCCTCAACCCCTGTGCTCTCTTGTGGAGGAGAATGGGCCATTCTTTCAGGCTCCATCACTCCAAAAGTTTCCTGGGGTGGGGCTGTGGCCATCACAGCCCCCCTAACTTTCTCAGGGATGCCTAGCATTCTCAGATGGGCTTGGTGTTCAACTTCAGCCCAGGCGGAAATTTCTAGATCATTGCCCATCAGGCAATCTGCAGGCAAGGTTGGGGACACTGCCACTCTTTTTGGGCCTGTGACCCCTTCCCAGCTGAGATTGACTATGGCCATGGGGTGATCTGTTCTGACACCATCAATGTTGGTCACCTGGTATTTAAACTCAGGTAAAAGCTGGTGAGGGGGACTAGTTTCCCTGCCACCATGGTGACACTAGCCCCTGTGTCCCTGAATGCCACAGCTTTCTGACCATTCATCATTGGCTCCAGTCTGTACCTGCCCAATGCATTGGGACCCATGGTAAAGGTGGCAAATCCTATACCACCATCAGAGTCAGAGGAGTCTGTTGAGGGGGTCCTGTCTAAACTAGGGCCCACCTCTGTTCCTCTTGCAAAAGCACCTAACTTTTTGGGTGCACTACTCCCAACTGGAGGATTACTACTGGTAGTACCAGGAGGGGTGGTAGTAGTTCTTGGAGGAACATTTTCTTTATTGCCAATCCTGGGGCAACTGGGATCAGTTTTCCAGTGGCCAGGCTTTTTACAAACATGGCAATATGGTTTCTTTTCAGGAGAGGAAGGAGTTTGGGGCCCACCCCCAGAAGAGGACTTTTGGGGCCCTGTAGTGGACTTATCCTAAGATGTATCCCCACCTTTCTCTTGGGACTTGGAAGAATCTTTCTTCTGGTCACCACCCTGATTCTTAGGCCGTACCCTGGTTCTGACCCATTTGTCTGCCTTCTTTCCCAATTCTTCGGGAGAGGTCAGATCAGAGTCCACCAGGTACTGGTGTAAAAGCTGGATTTGACAATTATTAAGGATCTGCTCCCTCATAATCAAATTGTACAATCCTTTAAAGTCCTGCACTTTGCTGCCATGTATCCAACCTTCCAGAGCCTTAGTAGCACAATCTACAAAGTCAACCCAGTCTCGAGTCTGAGTCATTTGGGTATCTCTGAACTTCAACCTATACTGTTCAGTGGTTAGGCCTAACCCATCAATCAATGCACTCTTCAAGACTTTGTAATTGTCAGCATCCTCTTCTCTAACAGTGAGGAGCTTCTCTCTACCTTTGTCTGCAAAGGAGAGCCACAAGATTGCTACCCACTGCTCCTGAGGGACCCTCTGTACTTTACAGGCCTTTCCAGTGCAGTAATCCATTTGTGGATGTCATCCCCACTCTGGTAGGGAGGGACAATCTTGCTCAGGTTTCTATGGTCATAAGACCTTTCCCTACCACTAGAGAAGTTGCTGCCACCATGGGACTCTAGTCCCAACTTTCTTCTTTGTCTATGAAGCTCTAGGGACTCCCTGTCTATAGCCAACTGCTCTCTTCTGATCCTAAGCTGAGCTTCTTCATACTGGAGCAGTCTCTTTTTCCTTTCATGAGAGGATTCCCTCCTATGAGAGGAAACAGAGGTCCCTATTGAGGTCTCAGAGTGGCTAGACTCCTGAGAAGGAGATCTGGACCTTCTAGGCACACTCACAACTCTTCCTGGTGGGACAAAGGGAAGGTCATTCTGATCCTCCTCCTCATCCTCAGGAGTAACTGCATTTTCCTGGGCAGGATCATTGTCATCCTCCTGGCCAGATTCAGAGGTCAGGTCCTGGGTATTTTCACCCCTGGACCCTTCCTCATCTTCTGCCCCACCCTCTCTGCCTACCCTAGCAGACCCTATGGGTCTTCTGGGATCATCTAGCAGAAGCATCTCCAGGAGACGTTGGGTGTTGGCACTTTTGCCTGTCTTCAACTTCCTAATCTTGCACAACTCTCTCAATTCCAAGAATGGGAGGTTGTCATATTTGGATGGCAGGAGCCCACTGGTTCCTGGTAGTGAAGACATTACTAGTGAGGTGTGGTGTATGCACTACCTACTCTAGTGTGGCCTACTAAACTCTCTTGAGTTGTAGAAAGGGTGTGCTAGCCCTTAACACACAACTCTAAGTTCAGTAGAACTTACTGTATACTAAGCTTGTTTTATATGTACCTAAGGTACCCTTAGTGGTTTTCAGTTGATCAATTCAATTGAGATTATCTGGTAGAACAATAGCAAGCTGGAATCCCACACACTGCACACCAATGTGAGAAGTTAGCCTGGTATATGCTGTCCACTATTTAAAGTGGGCACCTTGTACCAGTCCAAACAACCCCTTATGGAGATAGGTTAAAGACAACCTTTAGTGAAAGCTATCCTAGTGGTAGCTATGGAGAGCAGCCTTCAGGCTAAGTCTTGAAGGAATGTAAAGCAGCTTGTTTTACCAGTCTATAATCTCTTGAGTGACCAAATGAAAGAGGACCACACCAGGTATATATATAAAATATATGTATTTAGTCTTAAACACACCCCTCTAGTCTCTTTATGAGGCTAGAGTTCGAAGTACATAGTTTACAAGTCAGTTATCAACAGTAATAGCACAAATACACGTTTGAGCCCTAGGGGCGTACCAAACCATATACCAAAAAGTGGTATAAGAACCACGACTGAGCTAGACACAAGGCCTAGAGCCTGTAGAAGTGCTTGGCCCTCAAGGAACCACCCAAGGTAGTGACACAGGGGACCCACGGGGGACGCGTGCAGTGTGAGAACACAGCCGCGAGCCGCCGTTGACTTCTATGGGGAAAGTCGCGGTTGGATTTTTAATAGGAAAGGACACTTTGAGGAGGACTTGGAGCAAACCCCTTTAGAACTAAGCAGTTCTAGAGTCAATACCCACGGGAGCACTGGAGTACTCGAGTTACCTCACCCAGGGAAGCCGGGTGCATAGGTGTCTTTCGGTGTCGGGCTTCGTCGTCGTTTTCAATGGCGATCTGCTGCAAAGTGCTGCTGGCGGCCAAGTCGAAAGTGTCCGGGTGGATCCAAGGGTGGATCGAAGATCTGAAGAACCTGAAAGCAGAGGGCACAGAGTCTGGGTCACTAGCCAGTGACCAGGAGGGCGATGAGCAGATGCCCACCGATGTCGGGTGCTTCAGGTTGGTTGACGGTCGTCTTGTCTCTTCAGCCACGAGGTCCAGGAGGTGTCGACGATGACCAGGAGCTGGATTCGAGCTGTCCCACAACGTGTGTCGATTGCTGGCATGTCGGCGCCCGGATTTGACCCAACAAGCCTTGGCAACGGCAAGTCACATGGAAACAAAGAAAGGACGTTGGTGCAGACCAGAAAGATCTGAGGGACTCACACAGCAAGGGTAAGTCAGGGCACGTCTGGTGCAACCACGAAAGCCCAAGCTGAAGAAGAGTTGCCTTCGGGAGGGCCCACTAGCCAATGGACTAGCGACCGCGAAGGAGCCTCAAGTGGACACACTTGGAGCTGGCTCACAGGACACTCGTGGAGTGGAGGCCAGTGATCTTCAGTGCAGTCGGTGCTGGAGGCGGGGGCTACTAGGAGGCCAAAGCACAACTTCGTGGGAGACCAGGAAGAGGACACACTTGCAAAAGTTCTCAGAGCTCAGGGGTCATGGTTCCACGTTACCCACGACAGCTACGTGACTCAACTTCACTGGGGTCTCAGGGCAGCCTCGGAGTAGTCTGGAAATCTACCTCTGGTGTTGCAAAGACTTCAGCGTCCGGCGGGAGCTTCAGCGATGCAGACCGGACAATTGCTTCTTAGGTGCCTGCCAAGCAGGGGAGTCCCTCCTTGACCCCAAGGGAGATTCTTCAGTCCTCTATTCTTCAAGTAGAGCGTCGAAGGTCCAGGATTTGGCTTCAGAGTTTTGTCCAGGGTAATCTAAAGTCCTAAGGACTGGGGTCCCATGTGAGAAGTTGGCCTGGTATATGCTGTCCACTATTTAAAGTGGGCACCTTGTACCAGTCCAAACAACCCCTTATGGAGATAGGTTAAAGACAACCTTTGGTGAAAGCTATCCTAGTGCTAGCTATGGAGAGCAGCCTTCAGGCTAAGTCTTGAAGGAATGTAAAGCAGCTTGTTTTACCAGTGTATAATCTCTTGAGTGACCAACTGAAAGAGGACCACACCAGGTATATATTTAAAATATAAGTATTTAGTCTTAAACACACCCCTCTAGTCTCTTTATGAGGCTAGAGTTCGAAGTACAAAAGTTACAAGTCAGTTATCAACAGTAATAGCACAAATACACGTTTGAGCCCTAGGGGCGTACCAAACCATATACCAAAAAAGTGGTATAAGAACCACGAATGAGCTAGACACAAGGCCTAGAGCCTGTAGTAGTGCTTGGACCCCCAAGGTAGTGACACAGGGGACCCACGGGGGACGCGTGCAGTGTGAGAACACAGCCACGAGCCACCGTTGACTTCTATGGGGAAAGTCGCGGTTGGATTTTTAAAAGGAAAGCACACTTAGAGGAGGACTTGGAGCAAACCCCTTTAGAACAAGGCAGATCTAGAGTCAATACCCACGGGATCACCGGAGTACTCGAGTTACCTCACCCAGGGAAGCCGGGTGCATAGGTGTCTTTTGGCATCGGGTTTCGTTGTCGTTTTCAATGGCGATCTGCTGCAGCAGGCTGCTGGCGACCAAGTCGAAAGTGTCTGGGTGGATCCAAGAGTGGATCGAAGATCTGAAGGACCTGAGAGTAGAGGGGACAGAGTCTGGGTCACTAACCAGTGACCAGGAAGGCAATGAGCAGATGCCCACCGATGTTGGGTGCTTCAGGTAGGTTGACGGCCGTCTTGACTCTTGAGCCACAAGTTCCAGGAGGTGTCGACGACAACCAGGAGCTGGATTCGACCTGTCCCATGACGTCTTTCGATTGCTGGGGTATCGGCGACCGGATTGGACCCAACAAGCCTTGGCAACGGCAAGTCACATGGAAACAAAGAAAGGACATTGATGCAGACCAGCAAGGTCTGGGGGACTCACCCAGCAAGGGTAAATCAGGGCACGTGTGGAGCAACCAGGAAAGCTCAAGCAGAAGAAGAGTTGCCTTCAGGAGGGCCCACTAGCCAACGGACTAGCGACCGCGAAGGTGCCTCAAGTGGACGCACTGGAGCTGGCTCACAGGACTCTCGTGGAGTGGAGGCCAGTGATCTTCGGTGCAATTGGTGCTGGAGGTCAGGGCTACTCGAAGCTGAAAGTACAACTTCGTGGGAGACCAGGAAGAGGATGCACTTGCAAAAGTTCTTGGTGTCCAGGGGTCATGGTTCCACGTTACCCACGACAGCTACATGCCTCAGCTTCGCTGGGGTCTCAGGGCAGCCTCGGGAAAGTCTGGAAATCTACCTCTGGTGTTGCAAAGACTTTGGCGTCCGACGGGAGCTTCAGCGATGCAGATCGGACAATTGCTTCTTAGGTGCCTGCCAAGCAGGGGAGTCACTCCTTGACCCCAAGGGAGATTCTTCAGTCCTCTAATCTTCAAGTAGAGCGTCGAAGGTCCAGGATTCGGCGTCAGAGTTTCGTCCAGGGTAATCTAAAATCCTAAGGACTGCGGTCCCATACTTATACTAAGCTAGGGGGTTGGACATACTCTGGGGACCCACCTATGGGAGGGTCAGGGAAGAGGGGTGGTTACACCCATTCCCTTTGTCCATTTTCATGCCAGAGCAGGGGCAGGTAGCCCCTGCAACCGGTTTGAACTGGACTATGCACAGGGACACCAAATGTGCCCCAGTGCTGGTCTTCAAAGCATCAGGGAGTGCTCCCGCCTAGCCCCAATACACATTATCCTGTCTGGGGAGGTGGTTACACCTCCCTGCGAAAGGAAACCTATTGTCCAGGCCTCCCCTGCCGGAGTTTCGGTCAGCAGCAGGAGGCCAGACCCGTGTTTGTGGCAGCTGCATCCATTTTGTTATGCCAGGGCTCTGAAAAGATGATACCGGGTATGCCGGTGAGTTCATGTCTCTCCCTCTAGAAGGGTGGAATGCTACACCCGCCACCAGGAATGGCGAAGGGGTAGTATTCCAAGGTGTTTGACACCAAACACGACATGTTTTGGTGCAGCCAGTCCAAAGTTAGCATTCTATCGCAAGGATATAATACACTTAAGAGTATATGGTCAGGCTGTACCACAAACAGCATCAGAGGATGGACTCCGAATGCTGCAGAGGGGCTCTGCTCATGCAGGGGCACCCTCTCACATAAAAACCAAGCACTCTGCCTTCAGGATTGTTAAGGCCTGCCATAGGAGTGACTTATAGGTTTATATGTGTGTGCAATGGTAGTGATATAGGTAGCCTATATCACAGTAAGGGGTGCATGCACCACCTTACCCAGGCTGCAGTAGCAGACCTGTAGTGTCATTTTGTAGTGCCTCCCAGGGGTGGCATATTGCATGCTTCAGCCCCTGGTAGGCCACTGGAGTACCTATGCCCTGGGTACATAGTATACCATATACTAGGGACTTATAAGGTCACTCCAGAATCCAATCAAAGATGTACCTAAGGCACATGGAATCCATTTTAGAGAGGAAGCTAGGCTGGGGTTCTGATTAGCAGGGCCCCAGCCAGACTAAGGTCGAAAAACAGTGAAGCATCAGCAAAAAGTGGGGGTACCCATGTGAAGCAGATCCTACTCTCCCACACAACCCCCCCCCAAACGCAGGGACATTAAACTAACCTTGACCAGTTGAGTCTTCATGTTCTAAGTGGAAGTACCTAGAGAGTCCATCTGCATTGGCATGGTTACTCCCAGGTCTCTGTTCCACAGTAAAGTCCATGCCCTGTAGGGAAATGGACCACCTAAGCAGTTTGGGGTTTTCACCCTTCATTTGTTTTAGCCATAAGAGGGGCTTGTGGTCTGTTTGAACAAGGAAGTGAGTACCAAACAAGTATGGCCTCAACTTCTTCAGAGCACAAGCCACAGCAAAGGCCTCCCTCTCTATGGCTGACCAACGTTTCTCTCTAGGGGTCAGCCTTCTGCTAATGAAAGCTACTGGCTTATCCTGACCTTCATAATTCAATTGTGACAGTACAGCCCCTACCCCCAATTCAGATGCATCTGTTTGGACAATATACTTCTTGGAGTAATCAGGACTCTGGAGAATGGGAGCAGTGCACATGGCCTGCTTCAGGTCATCAAATGCCTTTTGACAGTTAGCTGTCCACTGAACCTTTTTGGGCATTTTCTTGGAAGTTAAGTCATTCAGGGGTGTCACTATTGATCCATACCCCTTGACAAATCTCCTATAGTACCCAGTCAGGCCTAAGAAGGCTCTCACCTGAGTCTGGGTAGTTCGAGCAATCCAGTCCATGATGGTCTGGATTTTGCTCTGCAGTGGTTGAACCTAGCCTCCACCTACAAGGTGGCCCAGGTACACAACCTGACTCTCCCTATCTGGCACTTGGTGGCCTTGATAGTGAGGCCTGCCTTTTGCAGGGCCTCTAAAACATTCCTTAGGTGGACCAGCTGATCCTCCCAGGTGGAGCTAAAGACAGCAATATCATCAAGATAAGCTGCACTGTAGGCTTCCAGACCTGTGAGAACTGTATTCACCAATCTTTGGAAAGTGGCAGGTGCATTCTTCAAACCAAAGGGCATTACCACAAATTGATAATGCCCACTAGGGGTTGAGAACGCTGTTTTTGGCTTTGCATCATCAGCTAGCCTGATCTGCCAGTAGCCAGCTGTTAGGTCAAATATGCTTAGATACTTGGTTGAGGCCAAAGTGTCTATTAGCTCATCTGCCCTGGGTATTGGATGGGCATCAGTCCTAGTGACTGCATTGAGACCCCTGTAGTTCATACAAAACCTCATCTCTCTTTTCCCACCACTGGTGTGAGGTTTTGGCACAAGGACCACTGGACTAGCCCAGGGGCTATCTGAGGGTTCAATAACTCCCAAATCCAACATTTTCTGGACTTCTGTCCTGATACAGTCCCTGACATGGTCAGGTTGCCTTTAAATCTTATTTTTAATAGGCAGACTGTCCCCAGTGTCCACTTCATAAGTGCACCAGGTGGTCTGACTTCGAGTCAGAGAGAACATATGTCTGAGCTGATTGAGCACTTGTCTGCAATCAGTTTGCTGCTGAGCAGTGAGGCTGCCTGCCAAGGCTACACCATCCATTGACCCATCATCAGGGTTCTGTGAGAGCAGGTCAGGGAGTGGGTCACTCTCTTCCTCCTGTCCCTCATCAGTAGCCATGAGCAAGCCCATGTCTGCCCTGTCCACATATGGTTTCAATCTGTTGACATGGAGAACCCTGTGGGGACTCCTTGGTGTTCCTAGGTCTACCAAATAGGTAACCTCACCCTTCTGTTCAACAATGGTATGGGGTCCACTCCATTTGTCTTGGAGAGCTGCTGGGGCCACTGGCTCCAACACCCACACCTTCTGTCCTGGCTGGTAAACAGTCAGTACAACCTTTTGGTCATGCCAGGCTTTTTGTAATTCCTGGCTAGTCTCAAGGTTTTTAGTTGCCTTTTTCATGTACTCAGCCATCCTGGAGCGGAGCCCAAGTACGTAGTCCACTATGTCCTGCTTTGGGGGCTTGAGAGATAACTCCCATCCTTCCTTCACCAGGCACAATGGACCCCTGACAGGGTGACCAAACAAAAGTTCAAAAGGGCTGTAGCCAACCCCCTTTTGAGGCACCTCCTTGTATGCAAACAAAAGGTAGTGCAAGAGTATGTCCCATCTTCGCCAAAGCTTTTCTGGGAGCCCTTTAATCATGCCCTTTAAGGTTTTGTTGAATCTCTCATCTAAACCATTGCATTGTGGGTGATAGGGTGTGGTGAATTTGTAAGTCACTCCACACTGCTTCCACATTGCCTTCAAATATCCAGACATAAAGTTTGCTTCCCTGTCTGATACAACCTCCTTAGGGAAGCCCACTCTTGACAAAATTGCCAGGAGGGCTCTTGCCACCACAGGTGCTGTAGTGGTCCTAAGGGGAATAGCCTCTGGGTACCTGGTGGCATGGTCCACCACCACCAGGATAAACCTGTGCCCAGATGCTGTTTGGGGATCCATGGGACCAACAATGTCAATCCCCACCCTTTCAAAGGGAAGCCCCACCACAGGTAGTGGGATCAGGGGGGCCTTTATGGTGCCACCTGCCTTGCCACTGGCCTGGCAGAATACACAGGAGCGACAAAAGTCCTTGGTGTCTTCAGACATGTGGGGCCAGTGAAAGTGAGGGACAATTCTGTCCCAAGTCTTGTTCTGGCCCAGGTGACCTGCTAGAGGAATGTCATGGGCTAGGGTCAATAGGAAGCCCCTGAACTTCAGAGGTATAACCAACCTCCTGGTGGCACCAGGCTTGGGGTCTCTACACTCTGAGTACAAGAGTCCATCATCCCAATACACTTTATGGGGACCACTAGCATTCCCAGCAGCCTCAGCAGCAGTTTGCTGTCTGAGGGGGTCAAGAGAGGGGCAGCTCTGCTGCTCCTGGCTCAGATCTGCCCTGGAAGGGCCCCCTGTCCCTAAGAACTCAACCTGATCAGGCTCAAGCTCCTCTTGGACAGTTCCTTCCTCAGGACTGAGATCATCTCCCTGAAGAGATTGATCTTCCGTCTGAGCCAAGGGGGAAGGCACTGCCTTTACCCTACTACTCCTCTTCTTGGATGGCACTTGGTCCATTGTTCCAGGATCCAAGGCCTGTTCAGTGTTAGACATTTTGCTCTGTGACCTGGTCACAGCAAACACATCTGCAGGGATGCCCAGCATTTCTGCAAGGGTCCTGAGCTCCACTTCTGCCCAAGCTGAAGTTTCTAGATCATTGCCAAGCAATCATTCAACTGGTAGGTTTGCACTCACCACAACCTTCTTAAGGTCAGTTACCCCTCCCCAGGAGAAGTTAACAACTGCCAGAGTATGGTCTGTTCTGACATTGCTAGCATTGGTCACTTGGTACATTTCACCAAGTATAATCTGCCTAGGATCCACAAGATCTTGTGTCACCATGGTGACACTTGCCCCTGTGTCCCTAAATGCCAAAGCCTCTCGTCCATTGATTAAAGGCTGCTGTCTGTACTTGCCCAGGTTACTGGGACTCACAGAGGAGGTCACATCCATGCCTCCATCACAGACTAGGACAGCCTGAGTGAGTTCTCTGACTAAGCCACAGCCCATCTCATTACCCAGGGTCAACCCTACTAAACCCTTGGCTTGTGTACTCCCACCACCATTTGTAACTGCACTAGGGGGAACAGGTGCCTTAGGGGCATTGGTGGTGGCTGTAATAGAGTCTTTGGACTTGGTGCAATCACTTGTCCAGTGTGTCTTTTGCTTACAGACTTTGCACCATGGCTTCTTTTGGCCTTTCCCTTTGTTAGACTGTAAATCCCCACCTGAAGAAGATTTTTGGGGGCCTTGTGAAAACTTCTGGTCTTTACCCTTCTCCCCACCCTTGTCAGAGTTCTTAGAATCTTGCTTCTTTGGGTCACCACCTTGGTTCTGTACCTTCTGCCTCACCCTGGTTCTGACCCATTTGTCTGCCTTCTTTCCCAACTCTTGGGGAGAGGTCAGACCAGAGTCCACCAGGTACTGATGCAACAGCTGATTTTGACAGTTATTAAGAATCTGCTCCCTCATGATAAGATTGTACAATCCTTTGAAGTCACATACCTTACTGCCCACTAACCAACCTTCTAGAGCCTTAGCAGAAAAATCAACAAAGTCCACCCAGTCTTGATTCTGTGCTTTTTGGGTATCTTTGAACTTTAACCTGTATTGTTCAGTTGTTAGGCCAAACCCATCAATCAATGCACTCTTCAAGACTTTGTAATTGTCAGCATCCTCTTCTCTAACAGTGAGGTGCTTGTCTCTACCTTTGTCTGCAAAGGAGAGCCACAAGATTGCTGCCCACTGCTCCTGAGGGACCCTCTGTACATTACAGGCCCTCTCCAGTGCAGTTATCCATTTGTGGATGTCATCCCCACTCTGGTAGGGAGGGACAATCTTGCTCAGGTTTCTATGGTCATAAGACCTTTCCCTACCACTAGGGAAATTGCTGCCACCATGGGACTCTAGTCCCAACTTTCTTCTTTGCCTTTGAAGCTCTAGGGACTCCCTGTCTATAGCCAACTGCTCTCTTCTGATTCTCAACTGAGCTTCCTCATACTTGAGCAGTCTCTCTTTCCTCTCATGAGAGGATTCCCTCCTATGAGAAGAAACAGAGGTCCCTACTGAGGTGTCAGAGTGGTTAGACTCCTGAGAAGGAGATCTAGACCTTCTGGGCACACTCACAACTCTTCCTGGGGGACAAAGGGGAGGTCATTCTGATCCTCAGGAGTAGCTGCATTATCCAGGTCAGGATCATTGTCATCCTTCTGGCCAGTTTCAGAGGTCAGGTCCTGGGTATTTTCACCCCTGGCCCCTCCTTCATCCTCTGCCCCACCCTCTCTGCCTATCCTTGCAGACCCTATGGGTCTTCTAAGATCATCTAGCAGAAGCATCTCCAGGAGACGTTGGGTGTTGGCACTTTTGCCTGTCTTCAACTTCCTATTCTTGCACAACTCTCTCAATTCCAAGAATGGGAGGTTGTCATATTTGGATGGCAGGAGCCCACTGGTTCCTGGTAGTGAAGACATTACTAGTGAGGTGTGGTGTATGCACTACCTACTCTAGTGTGGCCTACTAAACTCTCTTGAGTAGTAGAAAGGGTGTGCTAGCCCTTAACACACAACTCTAAGTTCAGTAGAACTTACTGCATACTAAGCTTGTTATTATATGTACCTAAGGTACCCTTAGTGGTTTTCAGTTGATCAATTCAATTGAGATTATCTGGTAAAACAATAGCAAGCTGGAATCCCACATGCTGCACACCAATGTGAGAAGTTGGCCTGGTATATGCTGTCCACTATTTAAAGTGGGCACCTTGTACCAGTCCAAACAACCCCTTATGGAGATAGGTTAAAGACAACCTTTAGTGAAAGTGTCTTAGGGATTCTGCTCATATGCAGAGCTATGCCCAGGATGATAGGACCTCGGAATATAGTGGTGAGCCAACCATACACCTTAGCACCTAAAACCCCAACCCAGCTAGCTGTAGTGTCTCATCAGCACCAATGTCACCAATGATTAGACAACCCAGAACACGGTATCTCTCTCTCAGGACTCGCAGAGGCAAGAACACCCTTTCGTTACTCACTCATACCTGTCCACAACGCGCGTAATAAGAGACACGGTTTAGTTAAAAATGTTTATTTTACTAACGTGCTCTAAGATACAGTACACGTGTCAGTACTATCAGCAGAATGCATAAGAATAATATAATCAGCAGAGTTACAACTCCATAGAATACAAACGGGGAAAGCATTTCATAAAGCAGTGGATATAGGGCTAAATGACCTTACCACCCTCCTCGTGCAAGTAGCTAGTTTTATAATAGTAATAGAAGACCTCTGGGCTTTGACTAGCGAACCCCCATACCTCAGTCTCTAGATGCAAAACTACATCAGCAGACAATCGCAGTTCTTCTCTCTGGAAAGGTTCTCTCCAAGTGTGTCTAAAAGCGGGCAAACCGCAATATTAAAAGCACACAAATATCTCCATGGCAGCTGTACATAATGTTGTGTCTAGGTGCGAGGGTCTGGCCAAATCAGCAAGAACAAGGAGACGTTGTTTTTCGACCTTGTACATGTTGTGCAGACTGAGCCCAAAGCGAACAGGAGAAAAGGTGAGAGTCAGAAAATGCAGACAGTTCTAAAATAACTTGGCAAGAGCAGAGGTCGATAGAACAACGACTCAGAGTAACGTGTGCAAAAAGACATCATGGCAGCCAGGCCGATGCCAACGTAGCAAGGCAGGCCAGGAGGCCACAAACCATAAGACACCCTCCCCTGGGCAGTCCATCGGCCAAGACAAAGGGCGAAGACAGAGTCCAAGTCAATCGAGCAGAACAGGGACGGCAGTAGTGGACCTAGTCCCCATGAAGGAAAGTGCAAGGCAGAGACAACCAAAAAAAAAAAAATAGGCAGTGCGTCAGAGCACAGAGGGCAAAGGCCATGTCAATCCAGCAGTGTGTAAGTGCAGAAAAACGCCACACCCTCCAAGAGGACATCATTGGAATAGTCAAAAAACATGGACCCCATCCAGTCCATTAAATCAAAGCAGCAGGGATGCTCCTCAGAAGAGGGCTCATCCAACAGCAATGCGGGACAACTTGCGTGGTACTCCAGAAAACTTTGCTGTAGGAGACTCTGAGCAGCCGCCCAGATATCCCATTGTGCCAAAATCCCCAGTGCAGCTGCACGCGCCATGTAGCCTGCAGCGGAACAGTCCCGTTCATGGGCCTCTAAGGGACCCACCAACTGAACAAAATCGGGAACAGACAAAGACGAATTGGAGAGGCGATAATCCAGGGTCCAGGAAAAAGGACAGCGGATGCAAGACATCACAGGTTGCACGCAAGTGAAATACGCAAAGCGAAAAGAAAGTGTATAGGACACGCTCAGTGTCGCCAATGACAGGACTCCGAAGCTCTCGAGGAGCCGCTCACAGAGCAGCTGGAGCCGTTCTTGGACGAGAAGGGCCCATCGGGGAGCAGCCATTGCGCAGAAAACAGACCAACAATAATACACCAGCCGCCAAGGCGAGGATCAATGGGAAGCCACCAAAGACGCTGGAAAAAATGGAATGAATAAAAGCCGGTATCACACCAAAAATAGTTTGAAAGGAGGTCACAAGGCCGGAGCCCACAACCTTAAAAAAGTGTACCAGACCTTCAGTGTTAGATGCATTAAAAATACGATGAATCAGTTCACCGAAATGTTGTGGGAGGTTAGTGTTCAGAAGGGCCTGAATCTCACTGTGGGTACTCGCCACCTAGAGAATGAAAGTCTCCCGGGCGGATGTGAGCATAACCTCCTGGTTCAATAATAGCGCCTTTATTCTGCTCAATTTATTGAAATCCGCCTTCAGGGTCGGAATGGAAGGCCAAATAGAACTATCTATGATGTCGTGAGGGGGAGGAAAAAGCACATTCTTGCAGCAGACAACCCTGTGTGAAACAGTGACAATATAGGGTATGCCGGCGTGCATGCCACAGCAGTTTTCGTTATTCAAAAGCAAATAGCTACCATTAGAAAGCAAAGTAAAAGTAGGAGAAATAGCAGGAGCGGGAATACCCTTTAACACACAAGCTAGGTTCGGCGCGGAAACGTTACAAGCTCCGTGCAATTTAATATGTTTGCAAATAAGGGAGTGACCCACAGTTGAATCGCAAGACTCCCCCGTGAGAAAAACTTCCTTTCCGTCTCTAAGGCATTTGTACATGAAAGGCAGAGACCAAAGTTCATGCAGGAAGGCACTACCCAAGGGCTGGAAGCGGCCCACAGGATAATGTTTCATGCACGAACTAAACTCAAATAAAGAAAAAGGCAAAGCGATAACCCCATGAACTAGCCACACAGCAGAATCCAATTCCGCCACAGAGAACGGCAAGGGCTCTATTTTCTCAATATGTTACAGTGTGTAAGCCGCATCTTTCATGGACATGAACTGTTGTTTGTCAGTTAAATTAAACGGCAGAAACAAGGCAGAGGTGTTCAAAAAATGCCAAGCAAGTTTACCCAACTTCAGGGTTTGCAAAGTCCACGCAAACTGCATAACTGAACGCAATTGATTTTGACCATGATACAACACAGAAACATCATCCTGTACAATATCGACAACAGAGGACACAATATTCTCCAATGTGTAAATGCGGGAAGACAGGGTATTAATACTATTGTCAACAACGGCAAGTACCTTTTCTAAATTCGCTTGGTCTATTTCCCGTAAACGGGAAGCAGCTTCAATTTGTGAGAGCTTCCAGAGTTCATTATAAGCCTCATAAATGAATCTTTTAGGTCGCGGACCACGAGGCCCCAACAGAAAGTCGGACAGATCAATGTTGCCTGACAGGAGGGACAAATGTGGTTTAACAGAGTCTAGGAATGAGGTTAGCAACCACTGTTTACATAATTTTCCAACAGAATAGGTTGTGACAGTACGTGAGCCAGAAAACCTTGGATCTGGCCTATCCTGTTTGTAGCCAAAGACTGAGTCGTGAAAACGCAGTTGGCATGCATTAGACGATATGGGCAAAGCCAACCAGGGTGACTGAACAAGTGTAGAAACATTAAACGAATGGTTTTGGAATAAAGCTTGCAATGTCGCAAGTGACATATTGAAGTGCAAGCTTTAGTTGGGAGAGGAAGACAATGCAGGAATGGAAGGAGCAATTGTTTAGAAGTTGCCAAACCCCAACATGTAGTTTGATATATGGAATCATTCAGAAAGAAAATTTGGGCCGGGATAAGGCAAGCACGGTGCAAGGCTTCGGTGCCCTGCACCTGCCAGGGTGTTGAGCCCCAAATGGATTTCAAGTCGACAATGTTCGTCCAGGATTCATAACCACCCACCGCTAAGGCGTTCAAAAAGGAACCTGAATATAGCAATTTGGTGTGGGTCAACATGATTTTTCGAGTGAATGATGCATTTAATTTAAAATAATATGACCCAGGGTTCGACCTATTAAAATCTGTAAAATAAGTGAATTTATTTTGAAGAGTCTGGGAGCTACCAGATAATGGTGTTGGACAATGTTCCCATTGGGTATAGTTAAAAGGGGCACACAGAACACTTGGTTTATGGATAAAGTGATTTCCCCAATGCTGGTAACAGTACAAGTCAGCATAATTAGCAGAATTCATATACAAATCCTTAGCATTAAAGGCAGCATAATATTTTAAATCAGTAAATAATGCTTCAACTGCATGCACATCCCAATCGTCAGAATGAATATTACTCTTTACGACATCACCCATTGAAACTCGAAGGACAGTGGGTACATTAATAATTTCTGTTGGTCCATGAATTTGAAAAGTCACCGCATCCCATACGATGGCATCAGCAACTGGAAAAGCCGAAATGTTCACAAATGTATGGTCACGCTTCATGATGTGAGAGGAAGAATGGGGAGCCAAAGTTCCAGCGACACTGTTCACAGCAGAGCGTTCTGGTAAATAGTGACCATTGATGAGTAGAAAAAACACTGTGACAAAGCCAATGGACATGAACAAAAAATCATGAATAGTACCAACCATATGTAGGTCCAGGGGGGAATCAAAAAATTGTCTCTGAACCAGGATACAAAAACACTGAACTTGGACGGGACAAGTGATGCGGTGGAGTCCGAGTCAAAGGAATAACGTGTTGGGCTCAGTGGCATTGGTGGAAGGTGCGCCACCGACTCGGTATCGGGATAGGTATACTCATTCTCGTCTATGCAGGGGGAGACTGGGTTTTCGAGTATACTGTCAGGCAAATCAACCATCTCAATTGCAACATCAGTGACCGTTTGGGCAGGAGGGCCACGAACACAAGTACGATAAATGGCAGGACAAGAGACCGCTGGTGTAACACTATTCAGGATCGGCCAGATGTTGTAGCTTGACATTTTCCACTGAGATGTATCTGTTCTCCTTGCGACCAGGAAGCGGTGGTAAAATGACTGTACGAGTACCCTTCAAGCCAAGGACTGGAACCGGTGCACGATAAGAGGGGCCAAATTCTTTTTTGTTCTCCACCTTCTCTCGAACCAGATCGCCAATCTTCGGAAGCTAGCCGGCAACCGGAATCTGCAACGCAGGGTCTGTGGCTGAAGGTAAATGTGCAATCGCAAGTTTGTCTCGGGCTTCTTGTAAGTCCTGTAACATAGTAGAATGGTTATCAACATCAAATTTGGCGGTC
The DNA here is from genome assembly GCA_963921515.1 of Calotriton arnoldi. NCBI lineage: Eukaryota > Metazoa > Chordata > Amphibia > Caudata > Salamandridae > Calotriton > Calotriton arnoldi. Next base: position 20,576 of record CAWUFW010025078.1, on the reverse strand, counting down.
TGCGCCACCATGTCTAGACCATCAAGGTCAGGCACAAACATTCTTATGCCAAAGAGCATTTCGTATGGGGTCCGCCCACCCAGAGGTCTTCTAGGGAGATTATTAAGTGCACGTTGTACAGTATACAAGTGGGCCAGCCAGTTCCTGCCAGTACCTAAGACTCTAGCTGTCAAGGATTGCTTTAAGTCACGGTTCATTCGTTCAACGTTCGAGTTGCCCTCAGGCCGATACGGAGACGAAAATTTCACCCGCACCCCCAGTGAACCCATTGCATCCTTGTAAGCCTTAGAGGCAAACGCTGGACCTTGGTCAGAATGGAAGGTGCCACAGGCGAAAATTCCCACAAAGACACGCAAATCCCTGATGACATTTCGAGCGTCAGCACTTCGTTGTGGCCAGACCAAGATGAAACGTGTGCACGAATCCACCGCTACTAAGATATATTTATATGCGGTGTCTGAAGAAAATGGACTGCAGTGATCCAGGTAAACACACCCAAAGGGTCTGTTAGAAATGCAGAGCGGGGTCTGTGGTGGTCGTGTAACCATGGAAGGCTTAATTTGTTGACAAACGTCGCAAGAAAGCACATAAGCACGGGTGTCTTTATATAAACCACACCACCAGTAACGCTGCTGCAAGATGGAAACCGTCGCAGACACTCCAGCATGAGCCGAAGCCATGCCTTCGTGTGCTGCCGTTATCAAGGAAATCCTGCGGTCCGCGTTGGGGATCAGCCGATCACCAACGTCGGGTATTGTTAAGTAAGGCGCCTGTTCGGGACCTAAGAGATAAGAATATTTGGAAGGAAAACCCCTAGGGTAATTAGCACCTTCCTTGGTTGCAGCGATAGCCACAAGAATATCAGTATCAATTTTAGTCATGGATCTAGTAACTGCTGCGACTGAACACGTGACTACTGCTGATCTGGCAGCTTCATCTGCCAGACCGTTACCAACAGCGTGTGCGCCCACCCGCTGATGGCCAAGGGTGTGAACCACCTGTGTGAGTGGCAGACGTTGTTTCAAGTCTGCCACCCGAACCCAAAGCGTTTTATGCTTAATTGTGCTACCTTTGGCGTCTCTGTAGTCGTTTTGCGACCAAAAGAACAGATTGTCATTGAAAGACTGAACACAGTAGTAAGAATCGCATACTATGAGAGTGGTCACATCAGGAGTAGCGAACTCAAGCGCAAGCACCAGTGCGCGCAGCTCGGCCAATTGTGCAGTACTGTCTCCGAGTGCCTGAGTGTGCACCACAGTAGACTTGAACTTACCGTTCACAAAACTTCCTGCAACAATAGCACAGGCAGCTGAATAAGCATGCTTGGAACCCGTGGCCGGTTGAGCCGAACCATCGGTATAGATCACGCATTCGTAATCCTCAAGCGGTAGCATAGACAGAGGAGGGGGTGAACGAATTCATACTGTAAAAACTCCTGAGTCTGTAGTGAAGAATCAAAAATAAAGATTACGTCCTGAGACGTTAAAGAGGTTGCCCATTGAATCCAACAGGGGTGCATAGCTTTAGAGTTCGGAACACTTGCCTTTGTCACTGCCTCTAGGGCAGGGTATGGTGTTACCACCAGAATGCGTTTTCCCTGTACCAGTGCGCGTTCCTTTAGAATCGCCATTTGCACTGCAGTTAGAACTTTCTCCACAGAGGAAAAGGGTATTTCCGCGGAAGTGTAAAGATGTGACTTGTATGCGATGGGTACTGTGTCACCTTCGTTAAAAGTTAAGTACGTGAAACCCACTGCCCCTGGAATTATTCTAATCACCAGGTTTGTGTGGTTGTCGCGAGTCAACAGATATTTAGACTCAAGGAGGTCTGTCTGCAAAGACTGCAGAATGGAGGTATGCTCCGGAAGCCAGCATGACTTCGAAAAGGTAGGTTGTATCAAGGCATACAGTGGCTTGATATGCTGGGCATATTCGGGAATGTAAGTACGCCTGAAATTCAGGAAACCCAGCAAAGACTGAAGTTTTCTCAGAGTAGTAGGAGGGCACAAAAGTGCACATTTCTCCAGGAAATGGGGGGCTAATCCCTTACCTTCATTGTTGAGCTCATAGCCCAAGAACAAAACGATAAATTCAGCAATGTGGGATTTCGCAAAATTAAATTTGTATCCCATGACCGCAAACTCTAGGATAATACGGTCCACTCAGGAAAGATGCTGAAATAGTTTGTCGTCTGTCAGATAAATGTCGACGTACGAACAGGCATCTGGGTCAATGCCGTCTAACAAAGAGACAACACGAGCTGCAAATACGCCAGGGCTGTTCCTGTAGCCCATAGGTAAACGCCGGAATTTGAATAATTTACCACCGGATGTAAAAGCGCTCCATTGGCCGCTCTCCGGGGCTAAGTTGTGCGTGTAGAATCCATTGGAGAGGTCAAGCGTCGTTTTATATTTTTTACGAACAAGACTGTCTACAAGCGCAGAACTGTGGGTGTTTGGCACCGCAAAGGTCCGGCAATGAGAGTTCAAATGCCGGTAATCCAAAACTAAGCGGTACGATCCATCGGGTTTAGAAACCGCGAAAAGGGGATTGTTCATAGGTGACACGCATGTTTCAATCACGCCCTGATATTCTAACTGAGTCAGAATTTCGGAAACGGGGCCTTTGGCCTCCCGTTTAATGGGATATTGGGGTTGTGGCTGTGGAAGGGACCGTAAAGGTATTTCATGGGGGGGAGAGTCTTCATCCCAACCCACGTGGTTGCGATATAACGCAGGAGCCAGGGACACAGCCCACTCAGCTGCAAGAGCCTCCGCTTTGTCCTTTGGGACATGTCGAGAAAAGCTCGGAAGGATTACCTCCTCCCCTTGACACGCAGCAAGTACGAATGGGGGCGGCCAATCCGCCTCTGCTAACAAAATGTCGTAAGAAGAGGTCAGATTCTCCCAAAAAATCCCTTTGATTACACGCTGTATGTCACCCTCGATTTGAAGAACAATATTATATAGTCTGTCAGGGGGAGCCACTCTGGTGTCTGCTGTCTCGACAGTAATGAATGTTTCAGTTGCTGTCGCCTCCACATGATGACGTAGCGCCTCCCGCACTATGGTAACTTCTGCGGCGCTGTCTAGGAGGGTCACTGCCCACGTCCAATTCAGGAGTCTCGTTCTCACCGTCTGTGGCGTATCTCGCTGTTACAGCGGCAACTTTCTTCTTCTGAAACTGTGGGCGAGAACGTTGAAAGTCGTCTGCTTTCCCTCTAACTTGTTGTCGAGGTTGGTCTCGTCTCTGGGGAGCCTCCCAGCCCCTTCCTCTATCCTGGCGATCTCCTCCACTGGCTTGCGAAGGTGACTGTGCCTGTGAAGAGCGAGGAGAACGTGTATCAGGGATCTGAAACCTATCCGGAGATTTAATTCTTGCCCTGTCTCGCAAATCATAAGTGCGTTCAGAAGAAACCGAAACCGGGAATGCACCTCTTAACCCCGGTCTCTTTTGTTGCTTACCCTGTTTTTTCAACCGCCAGCTCTTTTTAGTAAAGACTGGTTTCTCATCTTTCTCAGATTGAGTTTTCGGTTGTTGTTGTTGCGATTGTGTTTGTGATTTGGCAAAAGGCTTAACACCCAGGCTATTTCGACCAATGGTCTTGTAAGCTTGAGCAATAATTTTTGGTAATTCACGCGGCCTGTCCGGTTCTGGGACCAAAGCCAAAGCATTAGCTACTTGAAAGTTCACTGCATCGCCCTTGACATTTGCAAGGATTAACTCAGCTACTACGTCGAACACTCCCACCTGTCTCATCCCTAATTCCACAGCCGCTTCAGGGCCATGTTCATCCTGTACACGTTTAATTCCAGAGGGGAGAACCGTCATGGAGGGAGTGCCGAAACATTTTGCATATACTGCTGCGAATACCCTACCCCAGTTGTTGCATGCTGCCAACTCGGGATTAAGTCTTTTGGCAAACTAATCGTAAGAATTCTGTGTTTTTCCACTGGAGAGGTATTTGGAAAAACTGCCTCCAGCTGGTCAAATATTTCCGCAAGCCAATAAGGAAGATCATCCTTATTTTGTGGGCGCTTGCCCATCACTGAATTCACCATGACAGGACTTATGGTCACGCCGCCTGCACCAGCTGGATGTGCTGCAACACCAGGCGGGGCTCCCTGGATGTTGCCTGTAGTATACTGCACTAAGGCACTATGCACTCGTATCAAAGACGAATGCATAGCACGCAGTTCCACGAGTGTTACCAACATATAACACGGATGTGGGGTATACCCGGCCAAAACAGGCCAAGTGGCCCCTTCAGTTGATATTAGTAAGGAATAGCGATATTTATCGCTAACCGCGCTTAGTGCGACTTTAGTTAACGCTGCCTATCGCTGGTAAATATCGCTGAGATAACACCCTATTAGTAAGGTTTATCTCCATAGCGATAATATTGCCAGCGATAGCGGCAAAAAGCGAGAATATCGCTGGAAAACCAGCGATATTCTCGCATTAACGCTAAGGTGGATTCAGCATTAGAATCCACCTCCTATACTTTAAACAGGTAAGTCGTCCTCACTAGCAGGTGTTAGAATGTAGCGATAAACGCGCTTATCGCGAATTATTATATCGCTTCGCCTGCCTTGCTAATAGGGGGTAGTGGGATTAGCGACTGTATTCAGTCGCTTTTAGGAGGGAACGCCTTCCTTGCATGTCATTAGCGATAATTATCGCTGACATGCAAGGCGATGGTAAACGCGGCCTCTAACGCATGAAAGCTGTCGCTAACGCCTGTTAGCGACAGCTTGCTAATAGGGCGATAAAATTATCGCCGCTTTAGCGGCAAAAAGTGCCGCTAAAGCGGCGATAAAGCCCTTGATAATCTGCCCTGTTGTTTTTCGACCTTGTACATGTTGTGCAGACTGAGCCCAAAGTGAACAGGAGAAAAGGTGAGAATCAGAACATGCAGACAGTTCTAAAATAACTTGGCAAGAGCAGAGGTCGATAGAACAACGGCTCAGAGTAACGTGTGCAAAAAGACATCATGGCAGCCAGGCCGATGCCAACGTAGCAAGGCAGGCCAGGAGGCCACAAACCATAAGACAAAAGCTATCCTAGTGGTAGCTATGGAGAGCAGCCTTCAGGCTAAGTCTTGAAGAAATGTAAAGCAGCTTGTTTTACCAGTCTATAATCTCTTGAGTGACCAAATGAAAGAGGACCACACCAGGTAAATATTTAAAATATATGTATTTAGTCTTAAACACACCCCTCTAGTCTCTTTATGAGGCTAGAGTTCGAAGTACATAAGTTACAAGTCAGTTATCAACAGCACAGATACACGTTTGAGCCCTAGGGGCGTACTAAACCATATACCAAAAAAGTGGTATAAGAACCACGACTGAGCTAGACACAAGGCCTAGAGCCTGTAGAAGTGCTTGGACCCCAAGGAATCACCCAAGGTAGTGACACAGGGGACCTACGGGGGACGCGTGCAGTGTGAGAACACAGCCGCGAGCCAACGTTGACTTCTATGGGGAAAGTCGCGGTTGGATTTTTAAAAGGAAAGGACACTTAGAGGAGGACTTGGAGCAAACCCCTTTAGAACTAGGCAGTTCTAGAGTCAATACCCACGGGATCACTGGAGTACTCGAGTTACCTCACCCAGGGAAGCCGGGTGCATACGTGTCTTTTGGCGTCGGGTTTCGTCGTCGTTTTCAATGGCGATCTGCTGCAGCAGGCTGCTGGCGAAAAGTCGAAAGTGTCTGGGGTGGATCCAAGAGTGGATCGAAGATCTGAAGGACCTGAAAGCAGAGGGGACAGAGTCTGGGTCACTAGCCAGTGACCAGGAAGGCGATGAGCAGATGCCCACCGATGTCGGGTGCTTCAGGTAGGTTGACAGTCATCTTGACTCTTCAGCCACGAGGTCCAGGAAGTGTCGACGAGGACCAGGAGCTGGATTCAAGCTGTCCCACAACTTCTGTCGATTGCTGGGGTGTCATCGACCGGATTGGACCCAACAAGCCTTGGCAACAGCAAGTCATGTGGAAACAGAGAAAGGATGTTGATGCAGACCAGCAAGGTCTGGAGGACTCACCCAGCAAGGGTAAGTCAGGGCACGTCTGGAGCAACCAGAAAAGCCCAAGCAGAAGAAGACTTGCCTTCGGGAGGGCCCACTAGCCAACAGACTACCGACCGCGAAGGAGCCTCGAGTGGACGCACTTGGAGCTGGCTCACAGGACACTCGTGGAGTGGAGGCCAGTGATCTTCAGAGCAGTCGATGCTGGAGGCAAAGGCTACTGGAAGCCAAAAGCACAACTTAGTGGAAGACCAGGAAGAGGATGCACTTGCAAAAGTTCTTGGTGTCCAGGGGTCACGGTTCCACGTTACCCACGACAGCTACGTGCCTCAGCTTCGCTAGGGTCTCAGGGCAGCCTCGTCGAAGTCTGGAAATCTACCTCTGGTGTTGCAAAGACTTCGGTGTCCAACAGGAGCTTCAGCAATTCAGACCGGACAATTGCTTCATAGGGACCTGCCAAGCAGGGGGGTCACTCCTTGACCCCAAGGGAGATTCTTCAGTCCTCTAATCTTCAAGTAGAGCATCAATGGTCCAGGATTCAGCTTCAGAGTTTCGTCCAGGGTAATCTAAAATCCTAAGGACTGGGGTCCCATACTTATACTAAGGTAGGGGGTTGGACATACTCTGGGGACCCACCTATGGGAGGGTCAGGGAAGAGGGGTGGTTACACCCATTCCCTTTGTCCATTTTTGTGCCAGAGCAGGGGCAGGTAGCCCCTGCAACCGGTTTGAACTGGACTGTGCACAGGGACACCAAATGTGCCCCAGTGCTGGTCTTCAAAGCACCAGGGAGTGCTCCCGCCCAGCCCCAATACACATTATCCTGTCTGCGGAGGTGGTTACACCTCCCTGCGACAGGAAACCTATTGTCCAGGCCTCCCCTGCCGGAGTTTCGGTCAGCAGCAGGAGGCCAGACCTGTGTCTGTGGCAGCGGCATCCATTTTGTGATGCCAGGGCTCTGAAAAGATGATAGCGGGTATGCCGGTGGGTACATGTCTCTCCCTCTAGAAGGGTGGAATGCTACCCCTGCCGCCAGGACTGGTGAAGGGGGTAGTATTCCAAGGTGTTTGACACCAAACACAACATGTTTTGGTGCAGCCAGTCCAAAGTTAGCATTCTAACGCGAGGATATAATGCACTGAAGAGTATATGGTCAGGCTGTACCACAAACAGCATCAGAGGATGGACTCCGAATGCTGCAGAGGGGCTCTGCTCATGCAGGGGCACCCTCTCACATAAAAACCAAGCACTCTGCCTTCAGGATTGTTAAGGCCTGCCATAGGAGTGACTTATAGGTTTATATGTGTGTGCAATGGTAGTGATATAGGTAGCCTATATCACAGTAAGGGGTGCATGCACCACCTTACCCAGGCTGCAGTAGCAGACCTGTGGTGTCATTTTGTAGTGCCTCCCAGGGGTGGCATAATACATGCTTCAGCCCCTGGTAGGCCACTGGAGTACCTATGCCCTGGGTACATAGTATACCACATACTAGGGACTTATAAGGGCACTGCAGAATCCAATCAAAAATGTACCTAAGGCACATGGAATTCATTTTAGAGAGGAAGCAGCTAGTCTGGGGTTCTGATTAGCAGGGCCCCAGCCAGACTAAAGTCGAAAAACAGTGAAGCATCAGCAAAAAGTGGGGATACCCATGTGAAGCAGATCCTACTCTCCTACATCCAATACTTATACTAAGTTAGGGGGTTGGACATACTCTGGGGACCCACCTATGGGAGGGTCAGGGAAGAGGGGCGGTTACACCCATTCCCTTTGTCCAGTTTCGCACCAGAGCAGGGGCAGGTAGCCCCTGCAACCGGTTTGAACTGGACTATGCACAGGGACACCAAATGTGCCCCCAGTACAGGACTTCAAAGCACCAGAGAGTGCTCCCGCCCAGCCCCAATACACACTATCCTGTCTGGGGAGGTGGTTACACCTCCCTGTGACAGGAAACCTATTGTCCAGGCCTCCCCTGCCGGAGTTCCGGTCAACAGCAGGAGGCCAGACCCGTGTCTGTGGCAGTGGCATCCATTTTGTGATGCCAGGGCTCTGAAAAGATGATAGCGGGTATGCCGGTGGGTACATGTCTCTCCCTCTAGAAGGGTGGAATGCTACCCCCGCCGCAAGGACTGGCTGGGGGGGTAGTATTCCAAGGTGTTTGACACCAAACACGACATGTTTTGGTGCAGCCAGTCCAAAGTTAGCATTGTACCACGAGGATATAATGCACTTAAGAGTATATGGTTAGGTTGTACCACAAACAGCATTAGAGGATGGACTCCAAACGCTGCAGAGGGGCTCTGCTCATGCAGGGGCACCCTCTCACATAAAAAACAAGCACTCTGCCTTCAGAATTGGTAAAGCCTGCCATAGGAGTGACTTATAGGTTTATATGTGTGTGCAATGGTAGTGATATAGGTAGCCTATACCACAGTAAGGGGTGCATGCACCACCTTACCCAGGCTGCAGTAGCAGACCTGTGGTGCCATTTTGGCTGGCCTTCCAGGGGTGGCATAATACATGCTTCAGCCCCTGGTAGGCCTCTGGGGTACCTATGCCCTGGGTACATAGTATACCATATACAAGGGACTTATAAGGGCACCCCAGAATCCAATCTGGGATGTACCTAAAGTACATGGAATCAATTTAGAGAGAAAGCAGATTGGCTGGGGACCTGAATAGCAGGTTCCCAGCCAAACTAAGTCATAAACCATCAAAACACCAGAACAAAAGTGGGGGCAACCATGTAGTCAGATTCCACCTTCCTACGCTACATTCCCCTGAGCACTACTGATGCAGTTCAGCCATTTCCTCGTCACTACCCATGCACTCCTCCCATCACCCAGCCAGTTCCATGTCCTTATCTAATCACTGCGCCAAAACACAAGCACTTATAAATTCACCATGCACTCTCCTTGCAGTATTCTAATCATCCATTCACTACCCATGTACTCATGCAATGACCCAGGCACTAACACATGCACTGCTACAATCCCCTGAGCACTTCTGATGCAGTCCAGCCATCTCCTTGTCACTACCCATGCACTCCTCCAATCACCCAGCCAGTTCCATTTCCTTATCTAATCACTGCGCCAATACACAAGCACTTATAAATTCACCATGCACTCTCTTTGCAGTACTCTAATCATCCAGTCACTACCCATGTACTCATGCAATGACCCAGGCACTAACTCATGGCAAATACAGAGGAGGTCATGCTAATCACAGGGGTACCCCAACGCATTGTGTTCTCTATTGTACGTAGGTGTTTTCACTGTATTCTAAGCGTCTATTAGCATAGCACTGGCTCTAGGCCTGGTTAGTCAGAGTCAGTTACCATCAGTACCCGTCAGCAAAAAGTTGGGGGCACAGGAGGACTTTCTGCTCCTCTGTTGGTTCTTTCTGCACATCTCTTACTTCTTCCTGCACTTTTCTTTGTCTTTCTGGACTTCTTTTGCCTCTTTCTGCATTTGTCTTGCTTCTTTCTGCGCTTTTCTTCCTCTTTCTTCACATGTCCTACCTTTGTAGGCATAGTTAGAAATTAGCATTTAAAAAACCTTTGAAATTCACTGAAAAAACCATAGGTTTCAGGGACGTTATAGTGAGAAATTAGCATTTAAAAACCTTAGAAATTCACTGAAAAAACCACAGGTTTCAGGAACGTTATAGTTAGTTGGACATTTCACTCGTACAAAACCAGAGAAATGTGGCCGTTATAGTTAGTTCAACTAACTATAACTCGCGCCCTGCAATGCACTGCTGATGATGTCACATATTACATCATTCATGACATTGTCAGTGACATCACTGATGACATCTCAAATGACATCACTGATTACATCACTGATGACATCATCCACGTGATAATCTGATGTACCTCCTCATACCCTAATATAACCTTTGATACACCCACTCTAAAATACAGACTACCATTTTCAAAACCATAGATACACCAATACCAGTTAGTACATACCCACTCACTAATTCCTAGGTCTACACTCACATCCACTCATTCACCCATAAAGTCACTCATACATGCAGTCAACCATCAATACGGCATTATCATATGCACTCACATATCTATACAGACACTCACACACTGCCACTCATCCATAGAGTTACTCACACACCTAGTCAGTCATGCAAAGAATCAAACACACTCCCATTTACTCTCCTATACAGTTATACACACACCACCTCACTTATTCAAACATATACTAACAAATACTTACACTCTTATACAATGTAAGTAAATGTAAGTCCGTTTTTATATAGTGCAGCTACTCACCCTTACGGGTCTCAAGGCGCTGGGGGCCGTAGTGGAAATTAAGTGAGCTATTGCCCAGAGTCACATGGTGCTGAGCTTAGCTGCCGCCGGTACCAGGGATTGAACCGTGAACCCTGTGCTCCGAAGTCAGCTGCCCTGGCCGCTGCACCACACCTCTCCACAATAACTAATACAAGCACACACTGATCTATACAGCCACTCTCACAATCACTCACTCTCACATATACTGCCTTTCACATATGCAGTTACTCACACATGTACCACTGAGGCATCCATTCACTCACCAACACACCCATACACACACTCACCCACCCATACAGCCCTTCACAGATGTACTCTTGAACCCATACACCCAGTGAATCATCCACTCACACATCTATGCACAGACTCACACCCCCCCACACAGATACTCAGTCACCCATACAGATACTCAGACAACCAATCAATAACCCATATAGATCCTCATTTAGCTACTCACCAACCCATGCAACCGCTTCACACCAACTGACAAACTAAACTGTGTGAATGTCTGTATCAGTCACTAACACATGCATTCAGTAAGATACATTTAATCACTCACTTATACAGTCAGTCACTCAACTACTAAATCATCCATCCAGACACTTAGACACCCACCCATTCTTCAATACACCTTGGCATATATATAAAACATATTTAAACTTTATAGAAACACACAGTCACTGGATGATGTCATCAGTGATGTCGTTTGAGATGTCTTCAGTGATGTCATCAGTGATGTCACTGACCATGTCATGAATGATATAATATGTGACGTCATCAGCAGTGCATTGAGGGGGATCGAGTTATAGTTAGCTGAAGTAACTATAACGGCCAAATTACTCTGGTTTTGTACATGTAAAATGTCCAACTAACTATAACGTCCCTGAAACCTGTGGTTTTTTCTGTGAATTTCTAAGGTTTTTTAAATGCTAATTTCTAACTATAACGTCCCTAAAACCTATGGTTTTTTCAGTGAATTTCAAAGGTTTTTTAAATGCAAATTTCTAACTATAATGTCCCTGAAACCTATGGTTTTTTCAGTGAAAATATATATATATATATAGTGACGTTATAGGTAAGCTGACATTTCGCTCGTCCAAAACCAGATAAATTCATCAGTTATAGTTAGCTGAGCTAACTATACCTCGCTGCTCCGCAATGCACTGCTTATGACCCACATATTACATCACTCATGACATGTTCAGTGACATCACTGATGACATCACTGATGACATCTCAAATGACATCAATAACCTCTGCACTGCTTCATGCAAATTAAAATACCATTATCTAGTTAAATGATGGTTAAAAGCTGTGCTCCATCTGATACTTGGAATTTTAAGCTTAAAATAGTGATTGAAAACATTATTAGGCACCTTATATCTTAAGTTCAGTAGTTATCCTTCTTATGCCTCCATTTACATACATATTTTTACTTTCATCTTTATTTTTTATGAACAGGGGCAAGATTACATTTACTTTGGGCAGTTTTTTTGTTTTGCTTCGACATGCCTTTGCATCCCCCTCAACAGGCAAGACTTTACAGACGATCAATCATTATGCTTACATTCTCACAATAGATCCTATAATTCTCTTAGAAATCATTTAATTTCGTGAGCTCACAGATGGATTTAATTTTGATTAGGTTTGAGGTTAGAAGGAGAGCAAGGGTTAAAGGCAGCTTTGATTTCATCTGGGTTACCCACAACATAAAATCCAAGAAATACCTGAACAGCCAAGTTAGAAAAGCCCTTTTTTCAGAGAAGTAATAAAAGTGCCACCCCATTTACTGAAAATCCAAAAGGTGCTGTATAAAATTATCTTTCAGTCACATGCAAAGTACCTGGGATGGCTTCAGTTTTAAAGGGACCAGCCCTGCCTCTTACACAACACAGTGAGGACAGCAATGGCTGAGTGGATTATCATCTTGGGAGTCTCTAGAGAAGCCTTACAGAGCCACAACAGCCCACCTCTAAACCCCACATACCCATAGAATGCACTAGTTGGTATAAGGATGGATGTGAGGAGAGCAATGGAAGTTGAAGGCTCCATAGCTCGTGGCGCAGAAAGTCAAAGCTCCAAATAGGTGAATGTGGGCCGGCTTTAGGTTTAAAGGGCCAATCCCCAACAGATTGAGGGGTAGGAGCTGCAGGCTGTGTAAATCCTGTAAGTGGTAGTCACTTGGAACTCTACGTGGAATGGCAGAAGCCTTTCTCTCTAACCCACTATCCTGTATAAACCTGTTTATTGACGTCAGAACAGACAGTGGGGAAAAGCAGGGGAAGTCAAAGGGTACTTAGCACCTCAAGTACAATGTCAGAGCAACAAGCTGCTGTACAAGGAGCTGCTTTTGATTTAACAGTACAAGCCCTGCCACTAGCATGAATCAGGTTGATTGCTATGATCTGGCGAAGTATGGTTGACATGGGCACAGAAACCAACAATAATTCAATAGGGACAAAATCCTTTGTACATCAGGCTCCTTGTTTTGTTATTTTGCAGAAAGAAACACTCACGTTGGGTTTATTTCTGCAGATACAAATGCTGGGAATATGCCAAAATATGGCAGCCATCCAGATTCAGGCTTTCAAAAAATGCTTCAGCCACACTAGCAGAAGCAATTTATTTCAATAGACCCCCATCAACATGGCGGCACCTCTAGGTGTAGAGGTCAGTCCTCTACTACGGTGAGAGGGAGGATGAGCAACCCATACAATTCCAAATCAACGCCTTCTTTTGTTGAAAGTATACAATAACCACATATGTGTAGATGCCATCCATGAATTTTATTATCCCTCACATGCTAGATTGTGAATCACTATGATCTGAGGTAGCATTTCAAGTCAGGTTAGAGACTGTAAGTAAATAAAAGTAAATACTAATCAATCTTACTTTCTCCTGAAGTGCACAGCCAAGTCTGCTGAGCTTTTCCAATAATTCTGTGATGATAGTGTCTGGCTACAAAAGAATTGAAGAAACAAAGTGGTAAGAAGAATTTTCCAAACATTAAATGAACCAGTTCTTCTGTTCAATAACTTTAATTTGCAACATTATTGGTACCTTTTATTCTAAATGCATGCTACATGGGCCTTCATGTTTCGATAACTCTCTTTGCATGCCTTTTTTTCATTTCAGAAACAGCTACCAAAAGCGTTTTGTGCTTCTGGAAGAGATAAAAGAAGTTTCTCTGATGAGCACAAATTTTACTTTCTGCATGTTGGGTTTGCTCCTAGTTTTTCATGCCCAAGACCACCATGAAATCATAATGTGTGTTTGAAAGGTGGCTAAAGTAACAAAAATGTGCACTATAAAGCTACTTTAGGCTACTTTCCGTCAAGAGAGACTTCCATGGGTGGTACCTGTGCATTTCCATTCAACCAACTATGGGGCATATTATCAAGGGCTCATCGCCACTTTAGCGGCACTTTTTTGACGCTAAAGTGGCGATATTTTTATCGCCCTATTAGCAAGCTGTCGCTAACAGGCGTTAGCGACAGCTTTCCGACGATAGCACCCGTATTTTCTATCGCCTTGCATGCCAGCGATATTTATTGCTAATGACATGCAAGGTAGGCGTTCCATCTCTGAATCCAGCAAAAACTCCCGCTAACCGCACTTCGCCCTATTAGCAAGGATAGGCCGGACCCGCGAAGCAATAAAAAAAGTCGCGCTAAGGCCCGTTAGCTGCAGGAACTTAAGACCAGAAAATAGCTGGTCTTAAAAATGGGAATAAGTCTTAGGCCTACATTCATGCATGTTTTTGGTGCTGGACAGCGCTACAAGCAATGTTGCAGCGCTGCCCTGCGACATAAACACAGTGCAGGAATGTGCACCATCAATAAGACAGTGCGCATTCCTGGGCCCCAGTCATGAAAAGTGTTGCTGCGCTGCGACAAGACAGCGTTGCAACACTTCTCATTATGCCCTCCTTGCAACAGCATGGATGCGCTGTACTCACTGTACAGAGCTTCATGACGCAAGTAATGACAGATATGTCAGGAATCCTGACGTATCTGTCTGTGCTAAAGTCACGCATTGCTGCAGTCGTGTCACAACCATGACGCAACTCCAGCAATGCATGGGGCCAGCCTATCCCTGTGGCACTGCCTCACCCTCACACCTGCCATCAGGCAGGCGGAAGGTACTGATGCAGTGCGGTTCATGAGGGGTGCCCGAATGTCGGCGCAGTAGGAGATACATCGGTGGTGGTTGGGCGCTGCGGTGTCATCGTATGGAAGCATTGGTGGAGTGTTGGTGCGGAGGGAGTTGACAAGATGTTCTTCGGTGGCCTTGATCCAGCTGCGAGGGGGTGCGATGATGGCGGTGGCGTCGGGTGGGCAAGGTGAAGATGTGATGTTACCAATGATGGTCGGTCCAGGAAAGTCGGGTGTTGTGGCTGCACTTGAAGTTCACGCTAGCGGAGGTGACGTGCTCGACCATGTGTCCTGCTATGTGGCTTTTTGCGGTGACTTGTTGCTTGTGTCTGATGTAGGGGACCTTCCCCATGAGGGGGTGGTGTCCTGGTCACTGGGGTTCTCCAGGTGGAACTTGAGGTCACCGAGTAGGATGTCGTTGGTGGATGGGAGATCCTGGGGTGCAATGAGGTCTAAAATGGTATTGGAAAATGGGGGGCCATGGCCCGGGGGGCCTGCACATGAGGGTGCCGCAGAGGATGCACCTGTGCCTGGTCCGTTTCTTGGAGTTGACGTGGTCCATGGTCACCCTTGGGTCATTAGAGTGCGTGGTCAGTTGCAGTGTGCTTCTGTAGGTGATGGCAATGCCTCCTCCCTGACGGTTGGGGTGCTCCTTGCGGGTGATACTGCAGCCGTCAGTGATGGTGATGGTGATGTCCGGTCCGGAGCAGAGGTTGGTCCTGCCAGGCGAGGTTGTGTCCAGGGTTGATGGCGAGTAGGCTGCTGGTGTCGTATCGGTGGAGTGTCCAAGAGGAATGCTCCTTGGTGCTGAGCGCGGTCCAGGGGCAGACGGATGCAAACGGCGTAGCCTATGGGTTGCCTTTGGCATGAGAGACGACCATTACAACTCAGGCAGTACATCGTTAACAACGCAACTCTGACAACGCAGGTGCCTTAACATCGCATGTGAATACAACGCATTGTGAGGTCAGTAATGGGGTAGTTTCAACTTTTTCAGGTGTGCATGGGTCTGGATGTAAAATATGAAAAATGGGGTGTTTTTTGGGGTGAAATATGTAAATTGGGGTGTTTTTTGGGGTAAAATATGAAAAATGGTGTGTTTTTGGGGGTAAAATGTGAAAAATGGGTGTTTTTTGGGGTACATTTTTGAATTGTTGTGTGTATTTTTTGGGGTCAAATTTCTAAACCCTGGGTGTGTTTTGTGCTAAAATAAAGAGGAATTTGGGGGGTGCATTTGTCTCAATTGGGATCTTTTGGGTGTCTTCTGGGGGTTCAGAAATGAATTCCAGGGTTCACGGTTGGGTCTGTAGTGCAAAGGTTATTCTTGGGTCGCACTCACTGTAGTGGGAACAGTGATCGACATGTCTCAGCTATGCAACACCTACTCTACTGTTGCAATGTGCCTAGTATTAGTATGTATTAAAATGGAATGCGATGTCATGGCATGCATCACAACTACTTATGTGCCTTTGGCACACGAGTGGTACGCCCGCTATGCATGGGCGCACAGCGGCCACCATTGAGAAGTGCGGAGGGGGGTGTCTGGACAGCTGTGAGGTGGTAAACCCCGTAATGAACACTGGATGGTGCGTGGCCACGGGGATGTTTGTGTGAGCATGTGTAGTTAAGAATTTATTGAGGGAAGTCTCACCTCTAAGCCATATCTTGTGTCTACGTAGCTCCTGCTCTCCTGCGTCTGCTTCCAGGAAAAGGAAGTAGGCAGCCAGGCTCCCTCACATGAGTCATTCACAACGCTGTGATGCGGCGGTGGTATTGTAATTTGGCAACAGAACAAGTCATGCAGCCAGGGGCCGGAGGGCTGGGCATGTTCTTCATGCAGGCTGCAATGCAGTCTGCATTGCGAACAGAGAAGTGCGCATGTCTGCATTGGGCGGCCTGAGTGGGTCGACCAAACAGTCATTGCGCACTTGAGTGTGCATGCCAATCCGCACATTCCCTGCTCTGTGTTTGGAGCAGTCCTACCCACCCGCCCAACCCCTGAGGATACATAGCATGATTACATCCGTTATTTATCCCTTGTTTGTCCCTTTTTTAACTGTTTCATTGGCTTCTCTGAGCCCGCACTACACGCTTCCCACCGCTGCTGCCCCTGCGGCCCCCGCCCCTGTCCTCACACATTCCCTCCTCCCAGCTAATTATTCCTCTGCCCTCCCCTACTTAATGGCGGACTCTGCGCAATTGCGCAATGGACAGGTGCTGCTGGCGCACAGAAGGCGCACCTAAGACAAGCCCATCTGCGCATGTCTGCAACCCAACCGTGACCAGCACCAGTAAGCCTCGTTCACTGGCCACCCACTGCTATGGCACAGCCACCCTCCACGCACTCAAACCCGGGAAAGTCAGAGACTGACAACAGGTCTTGGCGAACACGACCCATGGCCAGTTCTCCTGCCTCCACTGCCGCCGGAGCTTAACCACCCCCCGAACTCCAACACAGCCAACACCAGCACCGGCTACACCCTAGGATGCATCCCCCTCAATGGGCGCTCTGTGCACCTACACGCCATGGAAATCTGGAACCTACTCGACTCTCTCTCACCCGACATCGCCTTCTTCATGGAGACCTGGACCAATGCCTCCTCCATCCCGGACATCAAGACCGCCATCCTAGACGGATACAAGATCCAGAGGAAGGACCACACCAACCACCCGGGAGGGTGCCTCGCCATTGCACACAAGAGCACCCTTCGCCTCACCACCCCCCAGCGGAACCTTCCCCTCCGCCAGACACCTGCACTTCCAGATCCAGACCACAACTCCACACTCCGAGGAACCCTCATCTACAGACACCCCGGGCCCCGGACACACCAGCCAGCCCACAATCTGCACCTGGATGCCAGTCACAGCAGAAGACACAGCCTCAACCATGAAAGGCATGCACTCGTGGGCCCCCACCAACCCATGCCCTCCCACATCTACCACAGAGCCGCAGCCGCCATCACACACAAATTGCAATGCACCATCAACACCACCTTCAAGACAGGCACCTACCCAGATGACTGAAAGTGTGCACAAGTCTGGCCCCTTCTCAAGAAGACCACAGCTGACCCCACCGACCTCAAGAACTACCGGCCCATCTTGCTCCTCCCCTTTGCAGCCAAAGTTGCAAAGTTGCAGAGTAAACAGTCAACAGGGAAGTAACACAATTCATTGATGACCACGCCATCCTTGACCCATCCCAATCCGGATTGCAAACCAACCACAGCAACGAGGCCATCCTACTGGCCGCCACAGACGACATCCGCATACTCCTGGACCAAGGCCACTCCGCAGCCCTCATCATACTCGTCCTTTCAGCAGCCTTCAACACCGTCTCCCACCACACACTAGTCGCAAGACTACACGACGCCGGCATACAAGGAACAGGCCTCGACTGGATCCGATCATTCCTCCCCGGAAGAAGCCAAAGGATCAGACTGCCAACCTTCCTCTCCATTCCCACGTAAATCACCTGCAGAGTCCCAGAGGGTTCATCTCTGAGCCAGACCGTCTTCAACATCTACATGGCACACTCGACGCCAACGTCCAACAATACGGCCTCAACATCGTATCCTATGCTGATGACACACAGCTCATCCTCCCCCTCACCAAAAAGACCACCACCCCCAGACTCAACTTCCAGAACAGAATGCAGGATGTCGCAGTCTGCATGACCAACAGCTGCCTTGAGCTCAACGCCGGGAGGACAGGAGTCCTTGGAACCACACCTTCAGCATGGGACAACACCTGTTGGCCTTCACCCTCGGAAGCCCACCTACCCCCTCATACCATGCCAGAAACCTCGACATCGTACTCGACCCATCCCCCACCATGAACAGACAGATCTACGCCGTCACCTCCAGCTGCTTCAACACCCTCCGCATCTTCCGCAAGACCTTCAAATGTATACCCCCAGAGTCAAGGAAGACAGTCACCCATGCACTTATCACCAGCAGACTGGACATTGGAAATGCACTCTATGCCGCCATTTACAAGTCCATGCTCCGCAAACTACCGACATTACAGTACAACGCCGCCAGACTCGCCCTCGGCATCCCCCGGCACTAACAAATCAGCCGACACCTACGTAGACTCCAGTGTCTCCCCGTGGTGATAAGAGTCACCTTCAGAATCATCACTCACGCCTCCGAATGCCTACACAACAACGTAACCAAATATCTCAACAACAGAATCAACTTCCACGTACACAAATGAGACATCCGATCATCCAACCTCGCACTGTCCGAAACGCAGCTCATCCACAGAGCCAGAGCAGGCGGAAGATCCTTCTCTCACATTGCAGCCAAGACCTGGAACGAGCTACCGGCAGACATCAGATGCGCCCCCTCCCTGAACACCTACAGGAAGACTCTCAAGACCTGGCTCTTCGGCTTACAGATCTGCGGACCCCCACCCCTCAGTGCCTTGTGACCCTCACGGGTGTGTGGCATGCTTATAATTCCCCTGAGTGATTGATTGATTGAGTTATCATCATGTGATGATTGTTCCTCTTCTGCACTGCTTGAGGTGGTGGGGCAACGCTCTTCCAACATAGAGGTGGACCCGGCACTGGGGGTGCGTCATCTATGTGTGAAAGGTATGAGTGACTCCCCCGGGCCATCCTGCGCTACGAGTCCCACCTTCTCCTTACCTGGACATTGACCCCGTGGCACAATCCACTGCACTCTCTCCACATCTGTGACTCAGCCAGCAGGAGCCTGAGACAGGTGTGCTTTCACTGGGCTGGGTACAGCAGTCACCGCTTAGTCGGCTGGTGGACCGCCCGATGCAGTTGATGCAGCAGGGCTCCCTTAGGCGTGTAGTTGCTGCGCTCAGTCCACACAAGTTCAGTGTCACACAGGGGCCTCACCCTCCAGGGCATCCGGCCAGCCCAACATCATCCGTCCTGTGATGCAGGGAGACGGCACCCATCGTTGGTAATCCCTTCCGTGCACCCCGGTGTAGTGGATCATAGTATGCAAAGCGGACATCATTGCATTGGTGCGCAGGATCACCTCTACTATTGACTGCACCAAGGTGCGCAAGGCGGGCTTCTCACACAGGTCAGCAACGTGTCTCCATGCGACCTGCCAGACTTCACCACCAGGTACGGGTGATCGTCGCACATCAATGTCTCTCGCCACGGCTCATCGACTCCACATCTACTCCACATCTCACTCCAGGCCACAGATGCAGGTCCATCGAGGGATTCAGGAACCAGACGCAGGTCCAGCGAGGGATCCAGGAACCAGACGCAGGTCCAGCAAGGGATCCAGGAACCAGGCACAGGTTCAGCGAGGGATCCAGGAACCAGACGCAGGTCAAGCAAGGGATGCAGGAACCAGACGCAGGTCCAGCGAGGGATCCAGGAACCAGACGCAGCTCCAGCGAGGGATCCAGGTACCAGACGCAGCTCCAGCGAGGGAACCAGGAACCAGACGCAGGTCCAGCAAGGGATGCAGGAACCAGACGCAGGTCCAGCGAGGGATCCAGGAACCAGATGCAGGTCCAGCAAGGGATCCTGGAACCAGACGCAGCTCCAGTGAGGGATCCAGGTACCAGACGCAGGTCCAGCAAGAGATGCAGGAACCAGACGCAGGTCCAGCGAGGGATCCAGGAACCAGACGCAGGTCCAGCAAGGGATCCAGGAACCAGACGCAGGTCCTGCATGGGGACCAGGATCTCATCCTGGTCAACCAGGATGTTGGGTGGCTTTAAGGGGTTGTTGGTGTGTGCTGCACTATACCCTGGCTGCTCAGATCTGCATTAATCCTTTTTTTTTGGTGCATCTTTTATGTTGGAGGTGGCCAGATAGGCTAAGTCAGAAATTGCGGGTTAGTGTGCCTTTTTCTATCGCTAAGGGCTTATCGCTGGTTCCATTAACGCTGTCGTGTTAATGTTAGCGACTTTTTTTGCTGATGATCCCTGCAACTATCGCCTGTTAGCAAAATGTTGCTAATACGTCGCTAACAGGGCGATAACTTGCAGGGATCGACGGCGATAGAAAAACTAGCGCTAACCTAGGTTAGCGATAGTTATCGCCATTTCTTGCTAATATGCCCCTATGAGTTTTGGCACAAATCCCTA
>CAWUFW010025077.1:0-50066 GCA_963921515.1 Calotriton arnoldi | reverse complement strand
AGAGCTTAGTGTCAGTTCTGATGAATCTTGCAGCTGTGCGGAGAGGCTTTGCTGGGCTTCGCATTACTTCACACCAGATTTGATTAAACCTTCAGTAAGGCGTGGAGTAGCTCTCTCTGATGCCAACCATTGGTCCAGGATCTGAGGAGGCACCTGTTGGGATCAAGAACTCACTACAGCAGAAGCCATCAGGACTCACTCAGGTCCAGCCAGGCCCCATGTACCAGGTCAGCTGGGCAGTTGCAGGGAGGCCTCTAAAGCTTTTTGTGTCTCTGTTGCTCAGAGTAGGAGGTCAGTTAACTAATGCTTGCAGTCACTCTGGTAGACCTGGGTTTGAGAAGATGGCCATCTCTCCTTCAAGCAGCAACCCTCTGTAGAACAAGGCAGACCTCAAGCAGTCCTCTCAGAAACAAGACAGGCCTAAAGCAGCAAGACAGCCCTCTGAAGTACAAGGTAGTCCATCTGAAGTCTTCCACAGGTCCAGGTGTGTACTGAAAAGTGATTCAAGAGTTCCAATATCTATATCTGGTGCCAGCCTTTGAAGAGGGAAAAACTTCTAGGCTTCTCCCCACATTTGGTTTTGGAAATGTCTTTCCTTTCCCTGCTTAGACTCAGAGTGTGACAATGGGGTGACAATAATCAGATTATTGTCACTGGGGTGACAATAATCTGGTGTCAGGTTCTTTATGAGTGGGCTGTAGGAATCCCTTTTGAAATGTAAGTGGGGCAGGGAACAGCTATGGCCGCCCCATCCTGCCAACACCTAGTCTAACTTTGTCTCACTGTAATATAAAAAGGCCAACTACCAACTATACCTAGTCATGTGACCCATGACACAGGCTGCAGGCACTAGGGGCCTTATTTATGAGAAGTGACGCATCGCTGCGTGAAAACAGCAATGCGTCACTTCTCAGTGCGCCCTCCTTGCGACATGATGGATGCGTCATATTTACTGTATGACACATCATGTCGCAAGGAGTTACAGATACGTCAGTATTTCTAACGTATCTGTAGGCGCAAAAGTGACGCATTGCTGCGGTCAGTTTGAAAACAGACGCAACTCCAGCAATGTGTCCTTTCACATGGGGCAAGCCCCATGTGAAAGGGCTTGCGTCAGTCTTACGGCTGCTGTGAGTCAGGCATAAGATACTGACGCAATAACGTCCTAGAAGTGGCACACTGAAATCTCATAGATTTCAATGCACCACTTCTACGAGGCTTTTTGCGGGGGAACGCCCACCCTGCATACATTATACCTGGCGCAGGTATAATGTGGCGCAGTTGTTTGCAAAGTGACGTATCTGCCCAGATGCATCACTTTGTAAATAGGGTGCAACATGGCCCATTTTTTACGCCACCGATGCGTCACAAAAAGTGACACACCGGCAGCATAAAAGTGATGCAAGGACTCATAAATAAGGCCCTAAATGATAATGGCAAGAAAATGGCAACTTTCTAAAAGTGCCATTTTCAGAATTGTGACTTAAAATCCGACTTTTCCATTCAAGAGTACTTTAAATGACAATTCTTTTGAGTCCAAACATGATATTTCCACCTGTTCCCAATCAAACGTTCACACTTATTAAATGTAATAAGATAACCCAATGTTATACTAAGGGAGAGGTAGGCGTCACAGTAGTGAAAAACAAATCTAGGAGTTTGTCAGTACCAGAACATGTAAAACTTAAAAATACATGCCCTACCCTTCTAAATACAACACACACTGCCCTATGGACTGTTTAGGGTCTACCTTAGGGTTGACGTATATTTATATATAAAAAGTGAGGTTTAGGCCTGGCAAAAGGCTTTTTTTGCAGGTCGAATTGGCAGTTTAAACTGAACACATTCTGAAATGACAGACCTGGGACATGTTTTAAAGGGCCACTTCAGTGGGTGGCAAAATAAGTGCTGCAGACCCTCTATTAGCATTGAACCTACAGGCCCAGGATATATGTAGTGCCACTTAACTAGGGACGTATAAGTAAATTAAATGTGGCAATTGAGTGTAAGACAATTAAACTATGATTTAGGGAGAGAGCACAAACACTTTAGCATTGGTTGGCAGTGGCAAAGTGCACAGAGTCCTATAAGCTAACAAAAACGAAATTCAGAAAACAGGAGGGGTGAAGAGAAAACATTTGAGGGTGACTCTGCAGAGAGGACCAAGTCCAACAAGTATCCACATTGTCTCAGTAACTAAACCACCACTTCACAACAGTTGTTCTTGATGTGTAAAGCACCACTAAGTGCAAGTGTGTGCATTGTTCCAGTTTGCCCAGTGCTGCCCTTGGATCAGAATACACATTGCCCAGGTAGGTAGAATATCCAAACTATGCCAGAAACCGACTTTCTGTGATGTAAATAGCGTCATTTCGATGCCAACTTGCTACCAAACACGTCTCCCACCCCTTCTTTCCTCAATCTCTTTCTCACAGGGGACTGCATGTCCTTATATCTTCAGGTCCCATCCAATGATGAGTGGACCTATTGTAAGCTGCTCGGTTTTCCACTGCTGGACTAGAAGGCAGACCAGGCATCATATGTTTTCCCTTCAGTGCTCTTCTTTTGTTCCTTTTGTGGGGCTGAGTGAATCTTATTCTTGGATCAGCCACACTTAAGCCTTCTATGCACATTTGCCTGCACAGACAGTATAACCATCATCTGACAAAGTGCCTGTCTTTCGGAGCTCGGAAAACAAGCTGCATGCAGTGCGTTATGCTTTAAGTGTGTGGGGGTGCGAGGGCAAGTGGGATGCTTAGGTTGGTGGGTGCGCGTGCTGGCAGGGGCTAGTTCGGCCATGGGCATTTTGAGGACAGTAATTTTCCCTACATCGGAAAATACCAGATTGCCCAAATGGTTTATGATCGGGAATGAGTGCCATGCAAAGGAGGCTTGACGGTGGCCTGAGAAACTGCTTTGAAGGTAAATATATTTGCTACTTCAGCCGGTGTTCTACAACAAAACGTGCTGTAGCAATTGAGTCTTTTGACCATCTAAAGATTTTCAATATGATTCAGGTGGGAATAGAACCCAGCAGTTATGGCTAAATCCAAGGATATGGTACAACAATGTCTTTATGTTTTATTTATTTATTTTATTTATTAAACTTGTAAGGCGCAACAGCTACCCAAAAAGGGTTTCCCGGCGCCGAAGCGAGACAGAAGAACAAAAGGCAGCTAAATAATTACTGGTTGAAGAGCCAAGTCTTCAAAGATTTCCGAAACTGGATGTATACCGTTTCGTTACGGATGGCTTTAGGAAGTGAGTTCCATAACAAGGGGCCAAGATAGGAGAAAGACCTTCCTCCCATCCGGGATAACTTTATTCTAGGCACAGTAAAGTCCCCTTGAGTAGATGAGCGGAGGCACCTAGAGGGCACGTAAGGGTTGACCATGGCTTGAAGATATTTGGGGGCAGCACCAGTTTTAATTTTGAACATGTAGCTCAGGGCTTTGAACTTAATGCGGTTCTCCAATCAATCAATGAATCAATGAATCAATCAATCAATCATGTCACTTATAAAGCGCACTACATACCCGCGAGGGTCTCAAGGCGCTGGGGGAAGAGGGGGTGGTGCTGCTACTGATCGAAGAGCCAGGTCTTGAGGAGTCTTCTGAAGGCCAGTAGGTCTTGGGTCTGTCGGAGGTTGGTGGGGAGGGTGTTCCAGGTCTTGGCGGCGAGGTGGGAGAAGGATCTGCCGCCGGCGGTCGTTTTCCGGATGCGGGAGACTGTGGCGAGGGCGAGGCTGGTCGAGCGGAGCTGGCGGGTGGGGGTGTAGAAGCTGAGTGGTCTGTTGAGGTAGGCTGGTCCGGAGTTGTGGAGTGCTTTGTGTGCGTGGGTGAGGAGCTTGAAGGTTATCCTCTTGTTGACAGGGAGCCAGTGCAGGTCTCTCAGGTGGGGTGTGATGTGGCTGCGTCAGGGGATGTCGAGGATAAGACGTGCAGAGGCGTTCTGGATGCGTTGCAGCCGTCTCAGGAGCTTAGCCGTCGTTCCTGCGTAGAGGGCGTTTCCGTAGTCCAGCCTGCTGGTGACGAGGGCCTGGGTGACTGTTTTCTTGTTTCGGTGGGGATCCACTTGAAGATCTCTGCGGAGCATTCGGAGGATGTTGAAGCAGGATGAGGAAACGGCGTTGACCTGCTTAGTCATGGAGAGGGTGGGGTCGAGGATGACCCCTAGGTTGCGTACGTGGTCGGTGGGTGGCGGGGCTGTTCCCAGTGATGTTGGCCACCAGGAGTCGTCCCAGGCTGAAGGGTTGGAACCAAGGATGAGGACCTCCGTCTTGTCCGAGTTCAGCTTCAGGCGGCTGGTCCTCATCCATTCGGCGACGGCCTTCATTCCTTCGTGGAGGTGGGCTTTGGCGGTGTGAGGGTCTTTGGTGAGGGAGAGGATCAGCTGGGTGTCGTCGGCGTAGGAGATGATGTTGAGGTTGTGCTGTCGGGCGACGTGGGCGAGGGTGCCATGTAGTTGTTGAACAGCGTTGGGCTGAGGGAGGAGCCTTGGGGTACGCCGCAGATGATCTTGGTGGCCTTGGATCGGAAGGGGGCGAGGCGGATGCTTTGTGTTCTGCCGGAAAGGAAGGATGTGGTCCAGTCCAGGGCCTTCTCTTGGATCCCGGTGTCGTGAAGGCGTGTTCGGAGTGTGTGGTGGCAGACCGTGTCGAAGGCGGCTGATAGGTCCAGGAGGATGAGGGCTGCTGTTTCTCCGTTGTCTAGCAGGGTCCTGATGTCATCGGTGGCGGCGATGAGGGCGGTTTCGGTGCTGTGGTTGCTGCGGAAGCCGGACTGGGAAGGGTCCAGGATGTTGTTCTCCTCGAGGTAGCCGGGTCAGTTGTTTGTTGACGATTTTCTCGGTGACCTTCGTGGGGAACGGGAGCAGAGAGATGGGTCAGAAGTTCTTGAGGTCCTTGGGGTCTGCCTTGGGTTTCTTGAGTAAGGCGGTGATCTCGGCGTGCTTCCAGCTTTCCGGGAAGGTTGCTGTCTCGAAGGAGATGTTGATTATTTACCGGAGATGGGGCGCGATGGCTGTACTGGCTTTGTTGAAGATGTGGTGAGGGCACGGGTCTAGCGGTGAACCGGAGTGGATGGTGTTCATGATCTCGCTGGTGTCCTCGTCGTTGATGTTGGTCCAGGAGAGCAGGCGGTTGGTGGTTGTGGGGGCAGTGGTCTCGGTGGTTGCCGGGGCGGTCGTGGTGTTGAAGCTGTTGTGGATGTCGGCGATTTTGCGGTGGAAGAAGGTGGCCAGTGAGTCGCACAGGTCTCGCGACGGCTGGATGTCGTTGGTGTTGGAGCTGGGGTTGGAGAGTTCCTTCACGATGTTGAAGAGCTCTTTGCTGTTGTGTGCGTTGTTGTCTAGGCGGTCTTTGAGTGAGGCCCTTTGGCGGATGTGATGAGGTGATGGTGACTGCGGGTGGCGCTCTTGTGGGCGGCGTAGCTGTCCGCTGTCCGTTCGTGGAGCCAGATCTTCTCCAGTTTTCGGCATGTTCGTTTGGAGGCCTGGAGGTCTTCGGTGAACCAGGTGGCTTTCTTGCTGGTGTGGCTGTTGGGCGGATTCTTGAGCGGGGCGAGGGTGTTGGCGCAGTCCACTGTCTGAGGTTGCGGGCGGCGGTGTCGGGGTCGGAGGGTTCGGCGGGTGGGCTCAGGGCGAGGGTTGTGGTTAGCTGGTCTTCCGTGACTCTGCTCCAGCAGCGGCGAGGCATTTGTTCGGTGCGGTGGTGCATGGTGGGCTTCCTGTAGGTGAAGTGGATGCAGTGGTGGTCAGTCCAGTGGGGTTCGGAGGTGTGGTTGAAGGAGACGTGTGGGCTTGCGGAAAAGATGGAGTCGAGCGTGTGGCCGGCGGCGTGGGTGGGTGTAGTCACGAGCTGTCTGAGTCCGAGGGTGGCGAGGTTGTCGATCAGGGTGGTGGAGTTGGTGTCCTTGTTGTTCTCGAGGTGGAAGTTCAGGTCCCCGAGGAGGATGTAGTCCGTGGAGGCGATGGCGTGTGTGCTGACGAAGTCAGCGATGGAATCGCTGAACTGTGGTCGGGGTCCGGGGGTCTGTAGATGAGGGTTCCTCTGAGGGTGGTGTTGGGATCAGTGTGGATCTGGAAGTGCATGTGTTCGGCGGTGCTGAGGGTGTCGTCGGTGTTGGTTGAGACTCTGAGGGTGTTCCTGTGGACGATGGTGATGCCTCCTCCGACTCCGTTGGTGCGGTCCCTGCGGGTGATCTTGTATCCATCCGGGATGGCAATGGCGATGTCGGGGGCTGAAGCGGGATTCAGCCAGGTCTCCGTCAGGAATGCGACGTCTGGGGAGGTTGAGTCGAGAAGGTCCCAGAGTTCGATGGCGTGTTTGCGGGCGGAGCGGGTGTTGAGGAGGATGCATCTGAGGTAGTTGGGTTCTTTCCTGGGCGGTGGTTTGGCGGGCGGGTGCTGGCGAAGCTGCAGTTCCGGCAGGTGAAGGGCCCTTGGGTGCGCTTCGGGGTGGCCTGGTAGCAGGCGTGATCTTTTCCGGGGTTGAGTGCGTGGAGGGTGCTGGCGTCGTATCGGCGTCTGTTGATGTGGCGGGCGCGGGGATGCCCGGACCAGGGGGTCTGGCGCTGGGCGCGGTCACGGCGCGGACGGGCGCAGAGGGGCTTGCCTTAGGCGCGCCTCGGCGGCCGCCATAAATGGGGAGGTGGGAGGGAGGAGCAGGGAATGGGGCAGCGAATGGGCAGTGAGGGGGCGGGGCCGCAGGGCGCAGCGGCGGGAAACAGGCACAGAAGGGAAAACGAGGCACAATCAGGGCATCAAGGGGGCACAGAAAGGAAAAAAACTAGCACAATCAGGGGCAGCAAGGGGGCACAGAAAGGAAAAAACTAGCACAATGAGGGGCAGCAAGGGGGCACAGAAAGGAAAAAAAATAGCACAATGAGGGGCAGCAAGGGGGCACAGAAAGGAAAAACGAGCACAATCAGGGGCAGCAAGGGGGGCACAGAAAGGAAAAACTAGCACAATCAGGGGCAGCAAGGGGGCACAGAAAGGAAAAACGAGCACAATCAGGGGCAGCAAGGGGGCACAGAAAGGAAAACGAGCACAATCAGGGGCAGCAAGGGGGCACAGAAAGGAAAAACGAGCACAATCAGGGGCAGCAAGGGGGGCACAGAAAGGAAAAACGAGCACAATAAGGGGCAGCAAGGGGGCACAGAAAGGAAAAAACGAGCACAATCAGGGGCAGCAAGGGGGCACAGAAGGAAAAAACGAGCACAATCAGGGGCAGCAAGGGGGCACAGAAAGGAAAAACGAGCACAATCAGGGGCAGCAAGGGGGGCACAGAAAGGAAAAAACGAGCACAATCAGGGGCAGCAAGGGGGCACAGAAAGGAAAAAAACGAGCACAATCAGGGGCAGCAAGGGGGCACAGAAAGGAAAAAACGAGCACAATCAGGGGCAGCAAGGGGGCACAGAAAGGAAAAAACGAGCACAATCAGGGGCAGCAGCAGGGCACACAGACGGAGCTGTGTGGTGGGGGAGCGACCTACCAGTCAAGGTGGAGGGGTGGAGGTCGCTCCTCTACCCTGAGCCAGTGCAGGTCTCTCAAGTGGCCAGAGACCGAGGTCATTCTAGGTACCCTGCAAAGTAGTCGAGCGGCAGAGTTCTGGACCAGCTGAAGCCTGCGTGTCACCGCCTTGTTAGAACCGAGATAGAGGACATTACAGTAGTCCAGTCTCGAGGTGATAAGGGCCTGGACTACTGTTTTCTGCGTGTACTCTGGCAGCATCCAGATGATCTTTCTTAGCCACTTCAAGATGGTAAAGCAGGTGGCTGCTACCTTGACTGTCTGATGGTGCATAGAGAGTTGGTCATCAATGATGACGCCTAGGTTACAGACTTTACTAGAGGGGCGGGGAAGAGCACCCATCACACTAGGCCAATGTTGTGGGTCCCAAAGATCTTTATTTTTGCCCAAGACCAGAACCTCCGTTTTCTCTCCATTTAATTTGAGGTAATTGGTCTGCATCCAGGATGCAATTTTTCGCAGGCCCAGCTGAAGCTGGGAGGGCCCGGCTGCTTTGTTCGTGGAGAGAGAAAAGATAATTTGGGAGTCGTCAGCATAGGTGAACAGGGACAGCCCAGCTGCGTCCGCAACGTTGGCCAAAGGTCTAACATATAAATTAAAAAGTAGGGGGCTGAGGATGGAGCCCTGGGGCACCCCGTGAGGTAGAGAATGAGAGTCAGAGCTGGCAATGGAAGAAAAGATTTGAAACGTGCGGTCAGAGAGAAAAGAGATGAGCCAATTCAGGGCCGAGCCGCCAATGCCAAGAGAGCTGAGCGTATTTACTAGTGTGATGTGGCATACCGTGTCGAATGCCGCGCTAAGGTCAAGCAGGATGAGAGCGACCGTGTCGCCAGCATCCAAATGGTGTCGTAGCCTTTCCGTTACTCCTAGTAAGGTGGTCTCGGTAGAAAAACCGGCTCTAAAACCGGATTGGGAATGGTGGAGAAGCTTTTGGTCTTCAACAAATTTAGTGAGTTGGGAATGTATGTGTTTCTCCAAAATTTTGGAAAAGGCCGGCAACAAAGAGATAGGTCGATAGTTGGATGACAAGTCAGGGTCAGCATTGGCCTTTTTAAGAAGTGGGACCACCATGGCATGCTTCCAGTCATGTGGAACTATAGCCTCTTTTAAGGAGGCATTTAGAAGATCCATGATGACAAGCAGGGATGGTGGCTCTAGCTGCTTGAGCACTGAGATAGGCAAGGGGTCCTTAGGTGATCCTGATTTGATACTTCCAAGGATCTTTTTAAAAGAAGTTGAAGTAAAAGGGGACCATATCTCCAGGTTGTAAGAGGGGGTATATTGCGTCGTATCCAGGTCAGGACGAGCAGAGTCCATTGTGCGCAGTGTGAAAACAAATTGGGAGGAATACGCAGGTTGCGAGGAAAGGGGGTTGTCACGCCCATTACACCCTATATCAGAGTGAATTTTCTCAACTTTTTGGACGAAGAAAGAGGCGAGTTCCTCGCATTTTCGTTTATTTAGTGGAGGGGGGCTGTCTAGAGTGGCAGAGCCAGCCAGCTCCTTCACTATGTTAAATAGTGTTTTGGAGCAGTTTAATGCAGCAGAAATAGTGGTTGAAACAAATTCAGCGCGAGCAAGTTTACAGAGATTATGGTAGTTTTTTTGCCATTTTATAAGTTAATTTTGATTCAGGGGCATAGTCTCTACGCCATCTGCGTTCCAACACTTTACATTTAGATTTTTCCACTTTCAGGGTATCAGTAAACCATGGCGCAGGCGGGCGATGGTTGTTGGCCTTTTTTTTGGAGCGAGGGAGACATGTATCTATGGCATCAAGAAGCCAGTTTTGAATAGTGTCAGAAAGCATAGTTACCCTATGTTGGGAAATGGGTGTGGTAGTGCATAGAATATTATTCAGGGCAATTATATCCAATTTTCTCCAATTTCTTGTTAATGTCTTTAGGATAGGAGGGGTGGTGACAGCATTGTCAGAAAAAGTCAGACTAAACCTGACAATAAAATGGTCAGACCAGCAAAGGGGGAGTGCTGGGGGGCAATATATACTGGGTAAATTGGACAAAATGGGGTCCA
Source organism: Calotriton arnoldi (assembly GCA_963921515.1). Classification (NCBI taxonomy): domain Eukaryota; kingdom Metazoa; phylum Chordata; class Amphibia; order Caudata; family Salamandridae; genus Calotriton; species Calotriton arnoldi. The sequence continues at coordinate 40,502 of CAWUFW010025077.1, read as the reverse complement.
AAAGCTGGCCAGCCTTATGTGTGGGGCCCGAATTGTGCAGATAGATGTTCATTGCTGTCAAGTCGGAGATGAAATTGGTACTGCTTTTGCATGTAGGGTCATCCAGATGAAGATTTAAGTCACCCAGAATGGAGAAATTGGCAGTGCTCATAATTATTGAATTTATTAAACTGGGAAAGGAAGCAGCCCAAGAGGCCGAAGGCCGGGGGACGATACACCAGTATGCCAGAGAGGGTAAATTTCGAAGTAAGGGCTAATTTAAATGTGGCCGCCTCACAGTCCATAGAGGTCAAAGGCTCAAATTTACACTGATAAAGCTTTTTAAATATAATGGCTATGCCTCCCCCAGTTTTTTGGCCCCTGTCTTTCCTGACTATCGCATAGGTAGGGGCAGGGCTGCAGCGACGTCAGGGCCAGAGCTTTCGTGCAGCCATGTTTCTGTGAGGAACAGAGCGTCCGGTTTGTCATTCGACAACAGATCAAAAATGTCGGTATTGTGTTTTGCAAGAGAGCGGCAGTTTATGCTGAGGAAAGTAAATTTGTTTATAGTGAGTGGGGATGGTTTGTTTAATGTAGTAGCTTCGCCCTTAGAGGTTGGTAAAAGGGGGAAGGTAGTCCCTGAGAAACCGCAGCCCAGGCAAATTTCCTCCCTATTTTCTATTAGTAACAGGGTGCAGCTTTTGTGAGTTAGAGGTCGGTAATTCAATAATTGGTTGGAGGAGTAGCTAATACGATATGTCGCATTTTGACCAGGGGTCATGGTCCCTGGGCCCGGACGGGCGCAGACGGGCTTGCCTTCGGCGCGCGTCCGCTGCGCGTCGGCGCCATCAGGGCCTAAAATAGGCAGGCTAGTTAAGGAGCCCCGGGCAACTAGAGCGTCACCCGACCCAAGATGGCGGCAGGAAGTAAGGAAAAAGCCCACTTGATTTACTGTATCATCCATATCTCTGCAGTCTCACATCACCATTTAAGTTTACTAGTTACTTTTCTATGCTGGAGAAGTATCAGCTTATTGAAAAATGGGCTTTACAGTACATGTTAGCACATTAGACGTAGTGTTGTATGTAGATGAACCGTAGCATTACATACACACCGAGTCTCGGCTGGGCTGCGTTGCTTGCAGCTGTTCTGCCTCATTGACATTTCTCAGGCTTCCTTCTTCTCCTTGAGCAGTCTTTCACAAAGAAAGCAGACCTGGAAAGAAAAACCCTTGGTGTGAGCAAGACACAGGAGGGGATTGAGTCAGACACAATTAATATCCTCTGTTACTTCTCATTATCAGTCTGGCAGGTTTCTAAATCCCTAAATGTGAGGCTGCAGCAGCCTTCATGAAGGGAAGACTCCCAGCCTAGCGCAACCTTTCAAACTGTGATCTCAAGGTTCAAGGGGGGTGTAAAACTAAGGAGAAATTTGAGACCCCTCGGAATTCGTGTGTACACTGCATATTTTACACAGCTGTGCAAAAACTGGAAGCGGTGTTGAAATGGGAAAGGTTTCGCTTCCTTTCTGTCTGCTTCCTATGATTTACATGCAGTTTCCAAATGCAAGGTCCCCTCGAAAGTTTATTGATCCATTCATACTCTTCATAGCACAAATTGTGCAACCGCTAACACTTTGGAATAAGAGTTGATCTGACTATCATCACTAGTAATTGTGAACACAGTGCACAAGTGCACAATGGTCTTTAGATTGAAACTGGGAATATGGTGACCATCTCGCTCCAGGTCAATAATGGCACTGTTTCCAGTTCTGGGCCCCTGTGTGTGTGCATATTGGTTTATGGGTGTTGTGATCTTCTCCTGCTTCAATTAACTAATTAGACTAACACAACTGAAATTTATGATTTGGAGGTAAACATTTCAGCACTGGAGACAGCACCCCTAGTCACATGAAGTGATGTGGTCGCCTTAATAGGGATGTGTATTTGGACATGCACTAACTTGCTAACTGCACAAATGAACCCATGAATGCAGACAGCACAGTTCAGAAACAAAGAGACATGGTTGGCACTTTGCTTGTCCGAACTTAACTATCTGCTGTCATACATTAACTCACAGAGTTAGCAAGAGTTTCGAGTTAGACTAAGCACTGTCTACAGGACGAATACATTTAGCAACAGGCACAGAGCTCAGTTCTCTGCCTGCAAACATGTCAATGATACAACCTCATATCATGAACCTGTTCATAGGGATAGAGCAGCATTTTAAGATACTACACTGTCTCTAATGTGTGTACACTTAGCGCCACATTTCTCAGCACTTTTTTCCAGTGCAAAGTCAGCAAAAGTGACGCAAACGAGTGCAATGCGTTGATTTGAGATTTACTTTCCAGTAACCCAAAGTAGTGCTGTGCACTATTTTGCATCGAGGTGGCATCCTATAGATGGTTCTCTCCCTACGACCCATGGTTTATGAGACAAAGCCCTATCTACTAGCACTTGAAGGCAAGGCTTAGCACCCAAAAAATACACCTTCTCGAGGCAGGTATTTTGTAGGAGAAAAGTTTTTTTCCAAACTTTTTCCTAATTGTGTGGGTGCTGCACTGTACAGCACACATACAAAGTGGGAAAATTGTTAAAGACAGTGCAAACATGATTGTTTCTACTAGAAGGCTATCCTTCCAGGAAAAACCCTATGCACACCTTTGCACCGTGGAAGGTTTGTGCATGGTGCAAGACAGCTACATTGTACAACAGCACTTGAAAACAGAGCAGCAATGCTATATCTTAGTGGTAATAGTGTGGGTGCATCCTCTTAATATTTGTAATGTATTTTTGCGGTGACTGAGATTACAGCTGAGATGGTAGTAGCTAATACAAATTAAGACTTCAGGGTTTTACACACTGCAGGTAAATAATAGTTTAATTCAGGACAATGCCCATGAAACAATAAAGGATAATTAAAAACCACTGGACATCATTTTAAATATTATTGCACATTTTGAGTGTATCAGTTAAGTCTATTTAAAACAAGCTTAAACATAGCTATAAAAGCATGTATTAAGCTTAGACAAGAGACGAATAAGATATTTCAGATGTAAAAACTTTTCTAATTGTATAGCCCTGTAGTAAGAAGTGAGGGAACACAAACACCACAGTACTCGAAATGTCTGACCTAAATAAGTGTATAGCGGCACCCACTTTACAGATGCCCATATTCTTGAACATATGCTTTAGCCATTTTGCTCTTGGGCGGTTGAACTGTACATTGGACAGAATGTCTCATCCAGGGCCTGAAGAAATATGATTACATACACCATAATGGAACTCCATTGGCTTCCCTTGCCAGCCCTCACCATTTTCAAACCTGGCTGTATCATTTACAAAGCCAGCACCTCCACTTATCTTACAGACAAGCTTTATATCTCCAGTGGTTCTTAGCACACCCACAACCAGGACACAAACAGACTGCTGACTAAGTGTAAAATAGAGAAAACAGAACAGTAGGCCTTTTCCATCTATGCCTCCAGGATCTGAACAAGATCCCTGTATCCATCAGGGCCACCCCAATACTACTCCAATTTGGGAAAGAGTTTAGGACTCTCCTCTTTAAAGAACACTACAACTATAGCTCAGCTCCTTATCCTGTTGGTCACCGCCTTTAAGCTTGCTTTTGACCTTGTACAGAGCTCGGCAGCATTTTTGCTAGGATCACGCCATAGAAATAACATATACTTACATGTATACATACAGATAGAAGAATAAAAAGCAAATTTCATCTTCAATGCAATGGTTTGTTTGTAAGATATTAAGTCCTATCATAATATACAAAGTTTTGGCCATTGATGGTTCAACCTTATCTACATAAGTTTAAAAAACAGGGGAGCACTTCCTGTCAAGAAAAAGCATAGTTAAGAGGCCCTTGGTCATCTAAGAATATAGCATTTCTATGCACCATTTTTTGTGTGGTCTTTGACTGGAACACTTGGCACAGCTCGAAGATTTCATAGGTAGGATCTTATTGGTAAATCAAAGGTGGGAGACATTTGGCAGAGCGTGCAAATAAAGTCCTTTCAATATCTCCAAATAGATGTTGACTTCCATAAACCTACATTCTATTGATATCTACAATTGAGCCATGCACTTGCTCCCCACAGATAATCCCTCCCGGATACACCAAAGTACAGCCCAATCGAAGTAAAGGACATAATGGGCCCTTTAGGGAGAAGGGGGATATCCCGGATTTATAAATCAGAACTCCTGATCTCCGCATGAGACCAAAAGCACAGTGGTAAGAGTCGCTGGGCAGTCACTCATGCAATGCATGTTATGGTTTTCTCCTTAAGACTTAGCCATGTCCAGCTCAAATACCTCCCCAAAAAGTTAATTAAACCCACTACCCAGGTGACACCGGAAACTCGGTTACGCCGCCAATATGGCGGTTGTGCCAGTCCCCGGTGAAATTTCCCAGTGAGGTGGGGGAGGCGGGTCCTGCGCTGATGACGCCCGGGGGTCCCGCCCTCCCCGCCCTCGCCCATTGGCTAAGAGGTGATTGCCCCAGAAGCAGTTCAAGTGCTTCTGGGGCAAACGCGACGCGAACGGTCCCAGATCTCGCCGGGACCAGTTCTAGCCGGCTCGGGGGTACGGACCCCTTTAAGAGCCTCAGCAGAGCGGCAGGAGAGCCTCTTTCTCCGCCGCTCTGCCAGAGATCACTGGCCGCCCGACCAGCTCAAGGAGGTCTCCACAGAGCCTCCTTTTGGGAATTTCTTTTCTTTTCTTTGTCTGTGCAGGTGGAGCAGCCCGATCGGCGGGGGAGAGTGGACGCGCTACTAGTGCAGCGATCGACCAGGATTTTTTGGCGGTTTTACCCGTGTATTGACGCCTCTGCCCCACGCGGCAGGGGCATAGAGAATTAACCATCTTTGCCCCCCCCTTTTTATCTTCACGCACAGGCTCACAAAGGACGCAGCAGGCAGGAGTGGAGCCGGCGACTAGAGGCATCTGTGGAGCTGCACCCTTCGCCTTCCTAGTGCAGGACCAGGACCGGGAAGCACAGACCAGGAGCCACGCGGGTTGGAGGATATCCTCACCTGCCCCACGTTCTTGAACGTGTGGGAGTGGCTCTGGCTGTAGCTGCGGTTTGGGGTCCTGCCATTATAGGGAGGTAAGGGGGTGTTGTGGGGAATCGTTTTGCATACACAGAGAGCTGTTGGGGCTCAAGGGCAAATTTTGCAGGGGGCATTTATAAGTCGCATTGCATTGATGTTTTGCATTGGCATTCTGCTACCAGGGTTTTTGCAAAGTGTAGGTGAACACTGAGGGTTGTTGGTATACAATTAGAGTAGCAGTGTTTTTGGGTCAGTGCTAGCATCTGGCTTGTGTATTGTGTATCCCTCATCACACTCCAGGGGGCATTTATGGCCGGTAAACTGAAGGGCACGGGGTGTAGGAAGTCCCGCTTCCAGTAGGCCGCTTGGGCCAACCCCTGCGCAGGCGCATTGGGCGCCAACCTGGCACAACATCAGCCCCTGGGAGGTACGATGGAAGGGCGTGGGGGGCACCCACATAATCTGGTGGGCACATGGGCCTCCTGCGCAAGGTCACTCCGGTAAAGGGGGACCTGGTAACTAGTTGGGAACGGTCATGACCTTGCACGTAGGCTCATCCAGGATATGCAGAAAACAAAAATGGACATATTCAAGTTTTAGGTTAGGTATGGCTTTGTATTAGACTCTTGTTAAGGTTAGCCATTCCAAAAATGTATCAAATTCTGTATTGCGAAATGTAATTGGATATGTTTGGGTTTTCTGCGTATATGTTAAAATTCAGTTTTGATTATGAGTTATTAATAATGTGTTTTTTTATTAATTTGTAATAAATAAGGCCGGGGTTATCGACCCCTAATCCAAATAAATGGTGTTGGATATGATTATTGATGCTTCCTGGGGGAGGGAACAGTGTTTTACTGGCCATGCCAAGGAAGGGGACTCGGCAATACCAGGCCATATTGCTTTCATTGCCTAGAGAAGCAAGGCAATTTCTTTCATTGTTTGGGATGGTCCCGTCATTGCGAGGTGCTGGCAGGAGATTTTCAGTACTCTTTCAAATGTTCTGAGGAGACTGATAGACCCCTGCCCCCAAATTGCATTGTTAGGCATTTTGGAAAACCTGGGACAATGCTGGGGAGAATAGACACTAGTTGGCATCAGAACTGTGATGGCAAAGTGAGACATTGCCAAGCACTGGAATTCGGTGACGTCTCCGTTGCTAACTGGATGGGTGTGAAAGATGGGAGCAGCCAATTGATGTGTCTTGGGGTTGTTCCCAGAAACATACAAAAGTTTGGGGTGGATGGTCGGCCTTTATATTGTGTGGGAAAATATGTAAATGGAATCATGATGTACGTTGGTCTCTGAGAAGGAGTCTATAGTGTGTTTATATGGCATGTTTTGATATGTCATATTCAAAAATAATACAATTTGGTTATAGAAAAAGATGAGAATTATCACTCTGTCATAACAGGGTTCATAGACATTTTAGCCTAAGGAGCCACTTCCACTAAGAGATAATACTTCCTGCAGTGCCGCCTTATATTGCTCCAAATAAGTTGTGCCTCATACCCTTGCCATTGTAATAGAGGTTGCACCTTGGCTAATCTAGAAATATCCCACATCCCAAGGTCAGGAAGTAACAGCACTTTTGGGGTGCTGATGTGTCTTATGTACCATGCACACATATTCGTGTTTGTTATATTCTTTCACAAGACGCTACTGCATGGCTGGCTGACAGAAGGAACATGATCAGATGTATTTGTTTAAACTATAATCCAGGAGTAGCATTTTGGATTATCTGTATTATTTTGGGTGCTGCCCTAGGTAGACCCAGATAGATATGACTGTGGGAATTGATATAAAGCTGGTAAAAACAGGATTGGATCATCACATTAAACAGAGAGAATTTAGTTCATAGAATCAGAAAATATAATTTTATAATGTTATTACTGTTCTAAGTTCTCTTTTCTAGTAGTTGAGACATCACTGATTTGGTCCCCAGTGAACTATTTTAGGCAACTACTCCATTATTCTCTTCTCCCTTTTAATAAGACAGGTTCTGGGAATGCAAACTCTCTACCTTAGCATCAAGCTAGAAGTATTTTTCAAGACTCACCAACAATACCTTATCTCAATGCCAGGATCTTTGCTGAAATGATTTCATCTTTCTTGTGTTAGCTTTGAACAGTGTATATGAACTACTGTGGACTATCTTTGATAGGATCCGACGATCACACGCCATGAATTGCTACATCTTTAGAGAGTTCTTGGACTCTTCCTTAGGTTTCCTATCTACGGATTTCCAGGTTTACTGTCATGGTGCAGTGACTCCTCTGAGATATAAAAAAAAAGAACTAGAAGCCTTTGTGCTTCTTCTGACAACACATGATGCGGATTAAACCTGCTACAGCTTTCCAGAAGCCTTTTATATATAGGTTATAGATTTATACAGGCTTAGAATATTGTGTTATCCAACAGAAGTGCGTCTGAAGCAGCTCTGCTTTTGCAAGTGAATTAGCTGCAAAAACACGTTTGGACGTGTGCCATAGAAATGGTCTCACCAACAAAGTAGTCATAGATTTGAAAATTGAGGTATTGGACTGTTACAACCATTAGTTGTCTATGTTTTAATCTTCATTAGTATGTAGAATTTTAGACGGGTAACAGTGAATAACAGGTATGGTTTTTAATCAAGGTTTTTAGTGTGACATCAAATAGACAATGAAGTTGAAGCTTTCGTTGTTTATGATGTCACTCAGGGTTGTCTATGATGTCATCCAGAACCCCAAGGTGAAAAACATCCCCTTTTTCACATCTGTACCCATTTTTAATTTCATGCAATCCCAAAATATTCTGCTCCTGATTAAAACTGCTATGCAGGGGCAGGTGAGTAACAGGCTAAACTAAAAACATGACCTCTCTTCCCTGTTCCAAATGTAGAAAAGAAACTACCCGGCTTCCTGCCACCTAGCCAGCCACAGTGCTCTCTGTTCCTTCCCACCCGCTCCCCTCCCAAAGCTGTGCCAGAGCAGGTGCTGCACTGAGCTGCTCCCAGAGAGGGCGAACAACTTTTGTGTCCTACTGTTGCCATGTCATAGCAGTGGATAACCAAATTTAGTATCCGATATTCACAATAGAGGCTTTCAATGGAAGCCATACATAACAACAGAAATCAGGAGGTTAGTCAACTATATCATTTGCATGTGTTTCAGTAGTCAAAATGGTTTTGAGCTGTTCCTTACACATTGAAGGCACCCTCTATGTTTAATATTTAATTTTTCTTACATCAAAATAGATTATATCAAAATATAAGTGCTGTAATATTATGTTATTGATCACTCAACGTCCAGTTAAGGGCTTGTTCTTTTCACTTTCAATGAATTCCTCATATTTCCAAATTTGAACAGTGACGGGCCTTGTCCTTAACGCAGATATGATGCTTTCAACAGGCCCATTAAAAGGCGAGAGAATGTTACAAGCCACCTAAGCGCAGTACACATATTCCCCAAATTCACAATGCCACTATCATTAAACATTGTGCATGTTTATTTTGTTCCAACTCTTCTTTTATTGGCTACCTGCTGGTTTAATTTTCTTTTCGATGTGATCACTGTGTTTGTCTCCCAAAAACATCAATGTGTTCCGAATGCTAGGGCCAAAGTGTACTAAAAGTCGGGTGTTGTGAGAATGTTCAGCAATTCTTTGTGCAAATCGTAAAATGGGTGAGAGTGAGATAGCGGTTTGTGCATGAGGTTTGTTCTTGAAGTACGTCTTTCAGTAACAACATTGTACATGATAACAATTACCCAAGGAAAGGACATATGACATTTATTATTTATCAGGTAGTGCACAATACCTGTGGCAATATCAAGTAATAATCAGCTTGCCCATTTTTAGTGATTAGTCAAGTCAATCTTTATTTGTTTGGTTAATAAAAACCCATACAAACATTTTTAAAACCTTAAAAATACATTGCACAGTACATTTGGTTCCTGTTGAACGGATACAATATTTATCCTAATTCAAAACCTGGTGTGGATTTATCCAGTCATGAATAGTGCCTAAATCCCTTCATTATATAACGATATAAAGTGCAAAAGCAGTGATAATAAAACCCGTTTAAAATATAGTCCACTTTATCTGTTTCCTTATTACGGCCATGCTATGTGCTGTCAATTAGAACGCAGTACATACAATAAAAACTTTGTCCAATTTTCTATGTTGGTGCACATTTCTTGTTTTATCTTTTCATTCCGCAGTTAATTTTTTTATTTTCTTAGATAAAACTGTTCCTTCAGCTAACGTTCTTATTTTCTAAGTCAGCTTGCCCGAGGAGTTTCCTTACTTGTATGAAATATTTTACGCCTCGGCAAGACAAGATATTTGATGAGCCCTCCATCCAGCAGATCACAGCTTGTCTGCATGTACGAATGTTTAGCTCATTAAAAATAGATTTAAAAAAGGATTTCCTTAGATCCTTAACTGCATGACATGCACACAGCAAATGAGTTATTGTTTCATTAAAATAACCGCATAGTCGACAGTTCGCTGCTTGTTGTTTGCTTTTCCATGATGGCAGTAGGTCCTTCGAGTCATGCATTCCTAGACGATATTGGATGACGCTCTTTTTTATTTCAATACGAAAGTGGGATGCTAGATAAGCTTGGGGCTTTACGTGTGTGTAAGTGTTTATCACTGTCCATGCATGTCGTCGTTTGGTCAGGATTTTTTTGTCTTCCAAGAGGGATTTCTTCTTTGCGGAATTGTTACAAACCTTATTGAATTTTGCCCTTTCTTTCATGCTATCCCATGCTGATTGAATGTCCAGTTCTTCTAAAGATTTTCTCAAATAAGCACCCCATGTGTTGGATATTTCTTGGTCCATTTGAGCTTTGATCTCGACCCAGCATAGGCTGTTCAATGAGCCGGGTTCAGATAATCGGAATTTATGGCACAGCTTCACAAAGGAATTCATGTTTCGGAATTTCTGGTTCTGGAGACCAAATTCTAGCCGTACCTGTGCAGGGGATGCAGACTTGGGGAGACTAAAAACGGCCTTATATACCTTGGTCTGAAGCTCGTTCAATAACTCGGACTGTTTGCCACGCCATGTTTTTAGGCTGTATGACAGCGTAGGTAAAGTTTGTGCTGCCATCACTTTTAGGAGGTGGGCAGCACAATTTTTTGTTCAGCAGATTAAAGGCGAAGATTAGTGATTGGGCTTTTGCTCTTAATTCCATTTTCTGGTCCTTATATGTCGTGCCTCCCCCCCCCTCCAGTTTTATGCCCAGATATTTGTATGAAGCTAGTGATTAGTTTCATTGAGCATTTTGATTTTACACTTTAGTGGATCTGGCTTTATGTTAAATCTTAGGGTTGTTTTCATTATTCCAGCCCATTACACCACCTTTACATTAACTATCAGAGGGGCAGATTTACAAGCCCCTTGCGCCAACTTTACGCCGCCGTTGCGTCAATTCTGTGACGCAGCGGCGTCGTAAACAATGCGCACGATGCGACATATTTACAACGTGACGCATCTAGGGAGATGCGTCACGTTGTAAAGCCCTGCGCTACATTAGAGCTGCGTCAGGTATAATGTATGCAGGGTGGGCGTTCTGCCGCAAGGAAGCCTCGTAAAAATGACTCAGTGTGACTTTTACGACGCCACTGCGTCAAAACCTTGCGCCTGCTTGAAGCAGGCATAAGGAGTGACGCAGCATGGTCGGAATAGGCATTCCTGACCATTGCTGGAGTTGCATTGTGCTTACGACACGACTCCAGCAATGAGCTGCCTTTCCGACAAAAGATGCGTCACGCATCTGTCTGTCCTTGCGCCATGGTGCGCCGCATTGAAAATGCGGTGCATCCATGGTGGCACAAGGCTATTTTCCCGTCACGCAAATAAACTGGCGCATCTCTGCAAATATGCAGAGATGCGCCAGTTCTTGTAAATCTGCCCCAGGGTTTGGTGCTACAGGATGCGCAGTCGCTTGACACAAAATAAACTTTGCACAGGAAAGCTAGGGGCAGATTTACAAGAACTGGTGCATCTCTGCATACTTGCAGAGATGCGCCAGTTCATTTGCGTGACGGAAAAATAGCCTTGCGCCACCATGGATGCGCTGCGTTTACTATGCGGCGCACCGTGGCGCAAGGACAGACAGATGTGTGACGCATCTTTTGTCGGAAAGGCAACGCATTGCTGTAGTCGTGTCGTAAGCACGACTCAACTCCAGCAATGGTCAGTAATGCCTATTCCGACCATGCTGCGTCACTCCTTACACCTGCTTCAAGCAGGCGCACGGTTTTGACGCAGTGGCGTCGTAAAAGTCACTCAGTGAAATCTTGTAGAATTCACTGAGTGACTTTTACGAGGCTTCCTTGCGACGGAATGCCCACCCTGCATACATTATAACTGACGCAGGTATAATGTAGCGCAGGGCTTTACAACGTGACGCATCTCCCTAGATGTGTCACGTTGTAAATATGTCGCATCGTGGCGCATGGTTTACAACGCTGCTGCATCACAGAAGTGACGCAACGGCGGCGTAAAGTTGGCGCAAGGCGCTTGTAAATCTGCCCCTTAAAGTGGACTGGCGTGCGCCACGCAAAAACATTGACAATCTGGGCCTAACCCAGAATAATGAATTCTTCAGAATGTGAGCTATATCCCATGATCTCGTTATCAAAGTACTGTAATCAGTGCTCCAAGGCCTGTGTCACTCCATTTTGTTTTACTTTCCATTAAGTAGAAGGGGAACCCTAAGTTTAAATTTGCGAAAGGATATTTTGTCTCCATCTGTCTAAGTCCTTCTGATACTCTGGTAAAGTGCAATTCACATTTTAAATATCTTTCTGACATGTTCAAATCGCTCTGCATGAATGCAAAAGCATCTTATTGTGTTGGGGGCCCTTTATTGATTTGAAGGGTGGCTACATTTATGATAATGTTTGTTAATGTTTTCTTGCTTCATAGGAGAAAAAGTGAATATTCCCTAATGGTTTAGAAATATTTCAAGCAATGCGGCACAACATTTTATTTTCAAACTGAGCTTTATTGCTTTTATGACTGATCTCCCGGTGAGCAGCTTGCTAAATTAAAGAGACCCTGCTAAACCACCATGTTCATAATCGGGAACTCTGTCGAATTAGAGCCCTGGTGTAATGGAGCATTGCTGTACTCTCGAATCGAAAGAACCGTGACAGTGGAAGAAAAGTCTTCACTCTCAGGGAACCAGCATCCACATTACATGAATCTGTGTTCAATCAAAATGTCACGTCTGAGCAAAACGGATGCAAAAATGCAAAAAAACACTTATTAATTAGAAAATTTCATTAAACTCATGGATTTGGTAAATTTCAGTGGTGCACACCAAGGTGGCATGGAAAGGCGAAAAAACCAACGCAAGACTTTATTCAAAGAGACACATATGGAACCTACTTATTCTCAAAATAAAGGAAAAATCATGTTTCGTAATAGAGCAGCTTCGAGATTCCAAGAAAGGAAGCCTTTCTTTGTAATGAACATTAATAAAAGATGACTGAAAATTGCAGGATTGTCTATTGGCATGATAATGCAATCAAATTGCAGAATCTTTGGCCCTTGAAGACTAAAAAATGTCAAGAAAGGTTGATTTCAGTTTTTGTGACGTGGAATCAGAGCAATTATTTTCGAGTACATTATTGTTCCAGATTAAAAAGTCACCTATCCGACAGAGCATAGCTACTTTTAATTTCTTTTCCTGCTTCCAAGTTCTCTTAAATAATGCGCACCTCAAACCACGTTCCAGAAAAGGAGTGTAAAGTGTATGGCTGTGTAAAAAATGCGTTTGGGGCAATGGAAACAAAGACTTAGTGGAAGGTATCTAATGAATCCCATGGACATTTTGACATCCAGATTGTGAGAAACCAGGGGGCACTGCGCCAACGGAGCGTCATTTTTTATGACGCTCTGGTGGCACAATGCCCTATTCTATATTTGCAAGGTGGAGCTAATCCACTTTGCGTGGCTTAATGCCTCCTTGTAAATATGTCCTACTTTGTCGCAGTTTTCTGTGGCAAAGGGGCGTGCAATAGGTATAGCTGTGGGTGACGCAACACCCATTGCTTTTTGACACTGCCACAGATTTACAAGGATCTGTAAATCTGAGGCAGCGCCAAAAACTAATGCCTTTGAAAAGGAGGCATTAGAGTGGCGCAACGAGTAGAAATACTTTAATTTCTCCTTTTTTTTTCTCTTTCAATGTGTGCAGCATTCTGCAGCACACATAGAAGGAGCAAATCGCCTTTAATAATTTATTATGTGCAGGAAGGTGTCCCTTCCTGCACATAAACAATCATCCCTGCAATGCAGACACCCTTGCACCATGGTGCAAGAGTGTCTGCATTGGTGCTCAGCAGCTTTTTTAGCGCCAGCGCAAGGGAAAACACAGGGGTGCATCCCCATTTTGAAATAACGCAGTGTGGCGCAGCTAAATTGCTTGCAGCACCGCGCTGCATCATTTCTTTGTAAATATGCTCTCAGGTCTTTTTGCAGAGTCCCTCAACTTTTGCCCCCATTTTTAACTATTAGATGCTGGTTTTCTGACTCTGATTGTGCCCGAACCTAGGGACTGCGCTATGAATCAAATTACATGGTAATTAGGTATAATTACAATTGGTACTGACAACCTACCTGTAAGTCCCTAGTATATGGTAGGGCATGTATGTTTAGAGGCCCAGTAGATTTATTGCACTTAAGTGTGCACTGCTGTGTTGCCTGCTGTCATTTTAAAAGCAGCCCTGCTTTGCACCTTTGGACTACACAAGAGGAGACTGCACTCATAAGGACTGCACATGCTGCACACTTTTGGTCTTCAGCTCAAAAAGGACTTAGTCTTGCTCTGGAAGTTGAAGGAGGGGACTACCTGAAAGCAACAAGTTAAAAGAGCTTTACCTGCATCATCTCCACCAAGAAGCACCCAGCTGGACAGCATTCAGTGGACTTTTAAGGATTTGGCCTGGTGTTTTGTGGTTCTTGTAGTCCCAACTTACCAAAGAGCAACTCAGAGATTCTGGACCCTTGTATTGGTGCTGTGGACCCTCAAAAACCCAAAAGAAACATCTGAAAAAGAAGGACTGCCATGCTGGACCCTTGTACTGCACAATAGAGGACTGAAATCATAAAGACTGCACCTTCTGCATACACAAGGCTTCACAACAAAAGGACGTTGCCTGTCTTAAAGGATAAGGAGTAGTTTCCCTGATCAACCACAGGTAGAAAAGTGCTGGAAAGGCTGCATGTAACATCAACAACGAGGACAACTCCAGCTGTCAAGCTTCACCTGGATTTTACTTGGCTTGACCAGGTGCATTGTGGGAGTTGTAGTTCCAGACCCCAAGAGGCAAACCAGAGCTTCAGAACCCTTGGCTGGTGCTGTGGACAACTTTCCTGCATCAAGAAACACTTCTGGAAGTAAGTGTAAAAGTGTTACATCATGGGTGGCCCTTGACTTTGACCCGGTCCAGCATGACCTTTTTTTGTAACCCTTTAAGCACTATTTGCTTCTAAGCACAAGTATTACTTTTAATCTTTAAAAAATCATATTTCTGGTTCCCTACATTGGATTGTTGTTGTTTTGGTGTCATTTTAATCATAAAATTATTTCCTATTGTTATAAAGTCGGTGTTGGATTTAATTGTTTGTTGTGTCTTACTTATTTAATGTGTTGGTGTTTTTAAATGCTTTATAAACCTGTCTCTAAAGTTAAGCCTGCCAGCTCGCAGCCAGCTACCAAGGATTGAGCAAGGGAATCATTTATATTGAGACCCTGACTGAGCCGTATATTTTGATTGTGGTCTTATCACTAGTGGTAGGTACCTACTTATCCCTACTAATAAACCACATTCCAGACACAGATTATAAGCATGTGCTAGAGTATATTTACCATGCTCTCTCGCAAACTCTAAAGACCTGGTTACAAGTTGCATGGCACTGGTGGGGTGAAAACGCATGCAAAATGTACTTTACTCCTTTACTTAAACACCTTGCCAGAACCATGCTGTTATGAGCTAAACCCTATGGGATGTGGAATAAATGTGTGGGACAGGATGTACAGGTCGCAAAAAAACACACCACTCCCATTTCTGTGGGATTGGACACATACGTTTACCACCTGCTCTGAACAGGTGGTAAATGTATGCCACAGCCTCTGTGTGGGGTATGGTGGAGAGAGGAGGTTATGGTGACTAGGAAAGGGAAGCTAAATTTTGGCAGAGGGGAGCATTGTATGTATAGACAAATTGGTTGTCGAAACAGTTGCCCACTAAGAATCAGGTGGAGTGGATTTTCATATGTAACTCCGACCTGTCTGACTCACAATCAAGGCCTGAGATGCAAAGCACACCATTAATGCCCATGCCTATATACTTTAAGCTCATTGCAGAGCTTGTGGACATTCAGAAATAATCAGAGCATACTATAGACACATTTTTAAGTTCAGATTGACATTTGTAGTGTCAAACAATATATAATAAAATTATTTCATTCAACATACATGGATTTCACAACAATACTAAGCAAACAAAAAAGGGATGTTAAGTACATATACAATGAAAGAACAAATTCTAAAAAAAACACTGGCTCATTCCTAAAAGACAAATCTCCTGATTTTTATTTTCAAACCACTTACCCTACCACCTAGATGTACAGATGTATACGCAGGAAACTTAAACTTTTTACATGTTCCCTGGGACTTTACTGCTTTCATGGATCAAACTTTGCTGGAATAATTAGAACTCAGCATCTGGGAAGCTGCTAACACCCTCCCATTGCATGTGAGCTGACCCTAAAAAGTGTCAAATGATTGGCTCACACCAATTGACCCAGAAATCGCACCATTGGCACATAGGTCAATTGCCACTGTGGTTGCATTGCAAACATGGCTTATGAGCTGACCTTGTAACCCTGAATGGCTGCATGCCTACCTGCAGCAGTCCGGTACTAAAATCAACATTTTTGGCATGTGTGAAAGCCTACATCTAACATTAGTAACTCAACAGAAACATGTGCTGTAAATCTCACATGGTGTGGAGGTGTAATTCGTAGAGGTGAGACATTCCAAAAATGTTCCAACAAAATATTGTGGAAATAATATGAGACATAAATATTGTGGGTCAGAATATCACAGTAAAGACTATCTTTTTTTTCATATTTTTCAATATCGTTTAAAATATGGTTATTTATTATATCATTGTAATAAATATTGTTTTAAAGTGCATTTTGTGTATTTTTTTATTTAATATATCGCATTTCTTTTAACAATAATTTTAGGAGCAGGATGTTGGTTTCATAGGGGAATAGAGTGGTGAGTAAATTAACATTTTTAAATATTTAAGTTTTTATGTTTAAAATAGTTTTTGTGTACATTTGTCTTTTCAATTAAAAAATAAAAGTATAATGTATAATTTTAATGATTTGTACTTAACATTTTAATTTTTTTACTATGCAGCTAATTTTTGTGTTGGATATTTTTTGTGTTACTAAAATAATCATATGTATGTTTTTTGTATATAACAAATTGCAAAAAGATACCTGCAAATTAAAATTATTTCAAAATCTTTTTAATTAAATAGGAATTGGATGTAATCATTTTTAATATATGTAGTGCTTTAATTAATGGTGTTTTCTAATACTTTTTCTTAGATAATTGTTATAAATCTTTTTCTTAAATAATTATATTTATTCATTTGAAAGTTATAGGTAGTCTTCTGAATTTACTTTCTTTATTTTGGGTGGTTATATTGTTGCGGGGATTCTGCTCATACACAGAACTATGCACAAGAAAACAGGACCTCAGTAAATAGGGGTGTACCTCCTATCACCGTAGTACCCAAAATCCCAACCGACTAGCAATAGTGTCTCATTCGGTCTCCTACAAATATCAAGAAGCTACGAATGTTTAGACAACCCAGAACACGAGCACTCCCGAATCACCTCAGAGTCGCGGGAACAAGACAATCTTTCGCTCTCACGTACTTGTCCACAATAAGAATAATCAGAGTCACTAAATACGTTCAAAATGTTTATTTTGACTATAGTGATTCATAAAACAGTATGCGAATTACGATCAGCAGCAAAATGCATAAAGCTAGCATCATTAGCATTGTTACAATACCATAGAATACAAAAGGAGTCGTCATTTTATAAAGACTGTGAAAAAGGCAAAATAACTGGGCCTAATCACCCTCCCCTTGGTAGTAAGAAGTTATTTTATATGACAGAAGATCTCTAGGCGTTATTAGCAGACCCCCTACCTGAAAGCCTAAACGCAAAGGTATACATCATAGGAACAGCAGAGCTCATCTCCATGGAACGGCTTTCTTCGAGTGTGTTTCAAAAACATGCAACAACGTTATATCAAAGCTCGATTCTTCCATACTGCAGCTGTTGGTAACATGTTTTGTCTAGGTAATAGGGACTGACCGGAACAGAATAACAAGAGACATTGTTGTTTTTTTTTTGTTTTTGTTTTTTTTGTTTGTCCTCATTCGCCATCAATCTCACTTCAAATCACACCCTAGGTGTCTGTACTCACTCTCAAGAAACTGAGGAATATAGGCTGTTGGAAGTGGCGCCCCGCCTACTGGTACCAAAAACACCTTGGGGATCAATGAAGAAACCACTAAGATACCTCTTCTGCCAAGCTCTGAGACCTAGATGACTTTCGCCGATAGACCGCCATGATACCTAACAATACACGACTTAGCCCGAAGAGTATTAACAGCATAATCATGGGACTCAGGGGAGAAAAAAAGAAAAACTAAATTTTCCACGATTTTACTTCGTCATCTCCGGACCCCATCTAAGTTGCAAAGGATTCCAAAATGCCTTCTTCTTGCTATTTCCCTGTCTGGCCAGCTCCAATTTAGAAACTGCCAAGACTGAAGACTAAAACACACAAGATGATGGACGGAATGCTGCACATTGGCGAACATTCACCCCCAGTCACAGATCTGGGTTTAATCCATCGTTATTTTGCTTTACCACGCCACCCCAGTTCAGACATAGCCATATGCAAATCAGTCTTGACCCTGTGCCTCATGGGAACAGTCCAGACCGAGCTGCCAAGCCATGTCTTCCCTGGACCGGAATCAAGCATCCTAGGACCGGTTTCAGGCTATCAGCCTTCATCAGCCAGGATAGCTTGACTCCAGTGGCGTAGTGAGCACGGGACCCACGTCTGGGCATACCCTTCCCACATAGAGCGAAATGCAAAACACACAAGATGATGGACGGAATGCTGCACATTGGCGAACATTCACCCCCAGTCACAGATCTGGGTTTAATCCATACGTTATTTTGCTTCACCACGCCACCCCCAGTTCAGACATAGCCATATGCAAATCAGTCTTGACCCTGTGCCTCATGGGAACAGTCCAGACCGAACTGCCAAGCCATGTCTTCCCTGGACCGGAATGAAGCATCCTAGGACCGGTTTCAGGCTATCAGCCTTCATCATCCAGGATAGCTTGACTCCAGTGGCGTAGTGAGCACGGGACCCACGTCTGGGCATACCCTTCCCACATAGGGCGAAATGCAAAACACACAAGATGATGGACGGAATGCTGCACATTGGCGAACATTCACCCCCAGTCACAGATCTGGGTTTAATCCATCGTTATTTTGCTTCACCACGCCACCCCAGTTCAGACATAGCCATATGCAAATCAGTCTTGACCCTGTGCCTCATGGGAACAGTCCAGACCGAACTGCCAAGCCATGTCTTCCCTGGACCGGAATCAAGCATGAGGCACAGGGTCAAGACTGATTTGCATATGGCTATGTCTGAACTGGGGTGGCGTGGTGAAGCAAAATAACGATGGATTAGACCCAGATCTGTGACTGGGGGTGAATGTTTGCCAATGTGCAGCATTCCGTCCATCATCTTGTGTGTTTTGCATTTCACCCTAAGTGGGAAGGGTATGCCCAGACGTGGGTCCCGTGCTCACTACGCCACTGGAGTCAAGCTATCCTGGCTGATGAAGGCTGATAGCCTGAAACCGGTCCTAGGATGCTTGATTCCGGTCCAGGGAAGACATGGCTTGGCAGTTCGGTCTGGACTGTTCCCATGAGGCACAGGGTCAAGACTGATTTGCCTATGGCTATGTCTGAACTGGGGTGGCGTGGTGAAGCAAAATAACGATGGATTAAACCCAGATCTGTGACTGGGGGTGAATGTTTGCCAATGTGCAGCATTCCGTCCATCATCTTGTGTGTTTTGCATTTCGCCTAAGTGGGAAGGGTATGCCCAGACGTGGGTCCCGTGCTCACTACGCCACTGGAGTCAAGCTATCCTGGCTGATGAAGGCTGATAGCCTGAAACCGGTCCTAGGATGCTTGATTCCGGTCCAGGAAGACATGGCTTGGCAGTTCGGTCTGGACTGTTCCATGAGGCACAGTGTCAAGACTGATTTGCATATGGCTATGTCTGAACTGAGGTGGCGTATGAAGCAAAATAACGATGGATTAAACCCAGATCTGTGACTGGGGGTGAATGTTTGCCAATGTGCAGCATTCCGTCCATCATCTTGTGTGTTTTGCAAGACTGAAGACTGCCAATCCGAAAAAGTAGGAGGACTTGATTCCGTCCATTTTATACAGATTTGCCTCCTGGCTAGTAGGATAGAATAGAAAAGCAGCACTCCAGCGAGGCCAGTAACTTTTTCTGCAAGGCCAAATATTATTAGGGGTAGATCTATGTTGATAGTGCAGCCCAAAACACTTGTCAAGAAATCACCGACCTCCCCCCAAAAAATAGCAAGAGAAGGACATTCCATAAACATGTGTATATCTGAGGCAGAGACCTGGCCGCATTTTTTACAACTAACAGGTGGCCCATCGGAAAGTTTTGTCAATTTATAAGGAGTGAAGTAGGCCCTATGGATGGTAAACAGGTGGTTCCTTTTTAACCAAGCTGGTTTCACAACTTCATGTAGAGTCTTACATGATTTCTGCCATAGTTTAGCACAGTCTTGTGTGGGTAAAGGGGCCCCCCACAGTTCCTCGGCCAGCTTGAATTCACCATCTACTTCTTCCAACAGAGTTTGGTACCAAAAGGAAACTTCTTTCCTCCCTAGTCACAAGCTGGTGTTCTAAAACGCTACCACAACCCACAGCATTTTTTCGTGGATGAGATTGATCCCAGCTTGCCAGCTGATAATGTTTGAACCGGGAGAGTCCTCCCCCAACCCTATCCTGGAGATGTTCCCAGGGAATAAGAGTGCCTCCAAGGAGGAGGTCTCCCAAACCAACAACCCCGCGTCACTCAAAGGTTTTGCCAGTCTGTCCTTTAGGCACTCTGGAGTTCCGGGGAATCCCAAAGGGGAGCCAAGCTGGAAAAATAATCGAGCCCCACTGCCCCTCTCACTTTGGCCCAAGTTTTGGCTACCCCCTGGAGAACCTTCAGCTTGACTTTTTTAAAACTTTGGATCCCCGAATTTAAACAAAAGCCTTCCTCTGACAGTTTGGCACCCCTAAGCATAGCTCAGAACATCCCTCCAGCACCAGTATTCATGGGCATTCTCAGTAGCATACGTGAGTGTGAGAGTTGGAAAGCCCAAGCATACAACTGGAAGTCCGGTAAAGCCAGGCCACCCTTTTCTCTTCTCCGCCTCAGCTTTTTCCATGCAATCCTGGATGATTTGGATGCCCAGACGAATGAGTTAATTTCGCTCTGAAGCTTAACAATCGTGGATTTTTCTAAATAAAGGGGGATACAATTAAAAAGAAATGTGATCTTTGGGAGTATCGTCATCTTGATCATATT
The DNA here is from genome assembly GCA_963921515.1 of Calotriton arnoldi. NCBI lineage: Eukaryota > Metazoa > Chordata > Amphibia > Caudata > Salamandridae > Calotriton > Calotriton arnoldi. The sequence goes on along the minus strand of CAWUFW010025077.1, from coordinate 19,704 downwards.
AATTCTTCCCAAGATTGACAACGGAAGTTGGGCCCAAGATTTCATTAGCCTTTTACATTCCTTTACCACTATATCTAGGTTGATCTCAGCAATCTTTGTGATATCCTGAACCACCTGGACTCCCAAATATCTCATTTTGGAGCTAGGCTGGTAACACTGCTGTGTCTCTGCCAGATTCCAGGTCATAATTTCCGTTTTGCGGCATTAATCTCATATCCAGAGACAGAACCAAACTCCCGGGCTAAACTGATGACTGCTGGAAAGGCTGACTGTAAATCAGCGGAAAAGACCAAGATATCATCGGCATACAGGGCTACCTTCCTCTCCCAATCCCCATACTTAAATGGCTGGATATTAGAATCAGCCCTAAGCCGTTGAGCAAATGGCTCGATGTAAAGATCAAATAGAAGCGGGGAGAGTGGGCAGCCCTGTCTAGTCCCTCTAGTAATTCTGAAGGAATCCGTAATATTCCCATTAACTAATAGCCTAGCCGTGGGGTTCTGATAGATCAACTGGACCATGTGACAAAATCTTTCCCCCAAATTGAACTTCCTCAAAGCCTCCGACAGGTAGATCCAATTCACTCTGTCGAAGGCCTTGGTAGCGTCCAATGTCATGGCTGCTAATGGGAGGGAATATGTAGAGGCGAGATCAATGGCGCCAATGAGATCATACGTGAGGTCTGAAAGCTGCCGGTTCCTAACAAAGCCCTTCTGATCTAAATGGAGGACATCCCCCACCATAAGACCCAATCTCGCTGCCAAAATGGAGGCAAAAATTTTATAGTCTACATTTAAAAGCGAGATGGGTCTATATGACCCACAGCTTGATGGAGGTTTCCCGGGTTTCAATATCAGGATTATTAAAGCGTCGTTCCATGAAGCTGGGAGCCCTAGACCTGCCTCCAGCACATGATTAAACAACTGCGTTAGGACGGGGATGATCTTATCTCCCAACATCTTATAGATCTCTGCTGGGAGGCCATCAGGGCCCGCCGCTTTCCCGGTCTTACAGCGTTGAATGGCTTCTCTGACCTCAGTTTGGGTAAAAGCTTGGTCCAAATATTGCTGTTGTTCAGGCCCTAAGGAGGGAAGGGGGCTATCCCCCAGCCAGTTCTGAACACTAGCGACATCTAGCCTTTTGTCCTTGCAATAAATCTCCTGAAAGTAGGTCTGAAAGGCCTGACTAATTTCCCATCTGAGCAGAAGGTTTCATTTCCGCTGATGATCTCATTAATATGATTTCTTGCCCGATCAGATTTTGCTTTCCAGGCAAGAAGCTTGCCTGCGCCCTCTCCATATTCAAAATGGGCGATTTTACTAGCCTCCCATCTATGGATAAGCCTAGAGTGTAGAATGTTCTCTAACTGCCCTTTTAAACTATCCCATTTGGCTTTCCGTTCTTGCTGGATTTCCGGAGTGGCTTGAAGGGATAATTCAGCTTCTACATCTTTCAGCTTTCCTTCAATAGAAGATACCTCCTCCTTATATCTTTTATTTCTAAAGCTTGCCCTGCTGGTAATTTGGCCACGCAGGAAAGCTTTAAAAGAGTCCCACACTTTAGTTATTAATGTTGACCCCAGATTTATTTCAAGAAACCATTCAGTTTCTTGTAATAAAAAGGCCTTTTCTTCCTCCACCAGGAGTAAAGAACGGTCAAGCGACCATGTACGAGTGGGCCCTACTGATGGACCATTCATCCGTAGAAAAACCCTGAATGATCTGAGAGGTGGTTAGCCAGGTATAAAATATCGTTAACTCTGTCTCTCAACGAGTTACTGATCAGCACATAATCTATTCTAGATTGGTGGCGATATTTATGATTTCTAAACGATACACCCGGCTGCAAGCCCGATCTTTCCCTCCATATATCTAAAAACGCAAATTGTTCCATTGCCTCTAGGAGGAAATCCCGAGATTTTAAAGGGGCCACGGCTCTACTATTTGGAGTTTTGTCCAGCGCAGGATTCAGAACTAAATTAAAATCTCCAGCTAGAATTATTGGCTCAGGAAAATCTAGTAAATGAGAAAAGATGGTCTTAAGACTGGAGGGGTCATCTTGATTAGGTCCATAGTAGCCGACCAGAGTATGCAGGGCCTCCCTTAGCCTGACTTTAACAATAACCCATCTGCCACCTGGGTCAACCAATTGCTGTAAAACATGCGCTTTGGCTGATTTCTTAAAAATTATAAGGACTCCTCTGATGTTAGCTGTCTGGCTCGTGCATACATATGAACCCACCCATCTTTTATTTTTAAGAAAAGTGACTATCTCCTCTTTCAGGAGATGTGTTTCCTGAAGAATCAGAACCTGAGCCGGTGAATCTTGGAGATACTGTATTATCCTGTCCCTTCTCGGTCTGGTTCGCAGGCCATTAATGTTCCAGGACAAAATGTAATAGGGACTGACCAGAACAGAATGACAAGAGACATTGTTGATCCACCTTGCACATTATGTTCAGACAGAATTGAAGGGAAAGCTGAGAACGTGAAAAACAATCTGTTATCATGTACAGGGCAGAGGCAAAGTGGCGCGAAAACAAACTCTTAGCAGAGGCGTGCGCAAAAGCAGCAGCATAGGGCAAGCAAAACTCATGATAACTTAGCAATGTTGACAATGTATCTAAGGGCCACATAACCCCATATAACAATATTTTAGGTTAATTAAATGGATTCCTGTAATGTATTCTTTATAGTGGTCCATCTATTATTATTTTGTATGAAAATGTCAGTTTTCCTCATGTTGTTAAGTTTGGGGAGAGAATAGTAAATATGACCCCAACCCCTAAAATCCAACACTTTCGTCGATGTGGTTAAGTTTGGAGTTGGAATAGTAAATCTGAACCGCTCAAAGTCCAACACTTTCCCTAGTGTAGCTAAGTTTTTAATGGCAATAGAAATTGTGAGTGCAATAAACTGCTAGCATTTGTTTCTATTTTTTATTTTGCAGATTGATAATTACAGTGTTGCATAGTACAGGTTGTTTCTTAATATAGTTTTTAAGAAATATAATATTTAAATAGCATGTTAGGTAGTAAATATTTCTTTTCATATATAGCATTTTGACAGGGCCTTATTTTTCAATGATTGCAAGGTTTTGGAATCATTTTTATTTCTAAAAAATAATATTTTTTTAGTTCAATATAATTACAATCACAAATATAATCTAATTGTAGTGTTCATACATGTTTATTTCTAGTTTTACAATTTTTCTGACATGTACCTTTTCGGCTGCATGGTAATCGTCCGCTCGGATTCGTTTACGACCGCCTCATTATGATGAAGGCAGTCGGAAACTATTCCGACCGGTCATTCATGCTGGCATCCGACGGGACCGTCCGCCAGTTGGAATGCCGTCAGTAATCTCAAGGGCGGGCTTTTCTGCCCTTGAGATTAGAATGACGGTTTTCAACATGGTTTTCATGCCGGTCTGTCCGACATGGAAACCATGCCGGGAAGCGTCTTTGGGGTTCCCCAGCAGGGCCCCCTTTGGTGCACGGCCTCCTTTGGTGCACGGCCACCTTGAAGTGCCTGCCACGGGGTGCATGGATGAAATGCACCTCCCATTTTACAATGGGAGCATGCATTCTGGCCAATTTATGGTCGGAGTGCATGCTCCCATTGTAAAATATAGGAATGCGACCGAACAGTGTTCAGTCGCATCCTAATGGGCCAATCAGGACCGCCGAACCGGTGTCGGTCGGTCCCATGACCGATGCGGTGTCGGGTGATCAGCCCCATAATCTTTTACATTACTTATATTTTTTTAAATATTGTAATATATTAATAAGTAGTGAAAACATCACTTTGTATTGAATTCTGCAACACACAATTAAAGAGGAAAATGTCTCAGCTGATTGTTTTTTGTGCAGGAAGGTGTCCTTTCCTGCACAAAACACAATCCTGCCTGTAACGCAGACACCTTAGCACCATGGCGCAATGGTGCTGCATTGGCAGCTACAAGTGTGCCAGCCAATAATGAGAGAGCAGGAATATGCCATATGTAAGCAAATATGGCAAATTCCTGCTCTCTCCATTTGATGCAGTGCAGCACAGCACGTTGTCTTGCTGTATCGCGCCAAATATTAGTAAATCTGGCCCTGTGTATTGTATATATTTTACTGAATGGTGAAGGGTGCAATTTAACATTGCCATCTATCATACATGTGTTACATTGAGTTAAGATTAGTAAATTGTTACTGGTAGCATAAATGATAATTATTTATCATGATTCTGATTGCCATATAGTAAAAAGGTATCTTTTCTATGTTTGGCTAGTAAGTGTTGGGTTATGACTATATCTTCATATTTTTTAAGTGCTACTGGTGTTTCAATGGCTGTTCTCCCTGTTCAGGCAATTACTCTTTTTAGAGTCAGTATGCTAAGATAAACATTTGGTATAATTTTTATAAGTATTGTTTCTGTTTACTCGGGTGAACTCATACTGTTCTCTTTCAGTTACTGAAGAGGCTTCTGATTTTTGATTTAAGTACTCTTGGGGGGATATTTGGGTTTTCTAATGCTATCAACTGTTTAATTTTTCCAGTGTTGGTAATGCTCTCCTTACTATACGTATATCTTCTATAATTTAAAAACAGCTTCCTGTTGTGGGATTTGATTAATTTTGCTGCTTTTAATATTTTATCTGTGAGAACATTTTAACATCGCAGGTGCACAATTTATCTTATGTTCTGGTTGCTGTCCTTACTTCTTTTTAGGAGTAAATTTCTGTTTAGTGTTTCTTTTGGCATCATGTTCCTTTGTTGCAGTCTGTTGAGAGGAAACGTTTGTTAGTTGCATCAGTTTTTACTTTCTTCTATTTTACTTTTAAATATGTTAAAGAGCTATTTTCATGATTACAGTATTTACTTTTGAGGTGGTCTGTTTGGTATTTTGAGTAAGTCCGTGTTGATGTGTCTTTATTTTCTTTTCCTTTTAAAATGTTTTCTTTCTTGTAGAGGACACACCTTCTTTTTGGAGAAATGAACATCTAGCATAGAAGGACACTCCCCATCACACGTCGAAGGTGTGTAAAACGTATTCTACAGTGCACAATATCCGCACAAATTGTACACAATAATTCAGAATCTTTTTCTCTTCTTTTCTCCTTTTATTTTGTGGATCTTCAGACAGCCGACACGTGTTTCGTCGCTAACAGGGGAAATTGTCCCGCAACTTTTTCAAGGCTAAGTCTTCTCTGTAGAAACCTTTAATCTGTGGTGATAATTCCAACCCACAATGGGTTTCTGTATCTCGCGGCGTCCTTAACAACAATTCATAACCGACCAGGGATCCTGATATGTCCCGGAAGCTTTCCGTACTCGGCAATACACGGATGACAGCGTCCTGTGGCATGAAGTTTCATTTACGCTTGTGATATCGGGACATATCAGGATCCCTGGTCGGTGCATTCAGTTGGCTCAGGCCTCAATTTTGGGGAGGTTGGTGGTTCTCCTCACCTTGCAGCACCGTCACCGAGACAAGTAACTACAAGATAGTGTTATGTGTTATTCTCCTTAGTGGCGCCAGTTTCCTAAATAGCATACCACTGTTCGGTTTTCTTTACAAACATCTAGCATAGTTTTATTTAGTTGTTATTTTATCATAGTTATAGTTATTTATTAATTTTGTTAGCTTTCATTTATAGTCACTACCAGAAATTGCAGTATTAGTTGAGAGGGGGAGCTACCCCTCTCAAGTAATAATCACAATACTTGTTAGTGTAAACCACTAAAGTCACTAAATAAACCTGAGCTCAACCCCTAGTAGTTATGTCACAGAGCAGGCTGGTTTAACTTAGAGGTAATGCGTGAAGTATTTATGCAGTACCGAAACAGTAATAAGTCAAAACTCAATACATGAAAAATCCCAAACTAATTTAGAAAATTAAAATAAATTGTGATAAATAAAATGACATCAAAAGTCCAAAAGGGGGCTCAAAGATATGAGTTGTTGAAGCTTATATTTAAAAATAGCATCACAAAGTGTTAAGCACCAACCGCTGTAAACTGGTCTCAGTAAACCATGACCTTAGGAGGATTTGAGGCCAACCACGATGGTGTGCAGTACGAGTACAGAAACCAGGTTCAACCTTTCCGTTTGCTTTATCTTCTGACTTAGGGTCTGATTGCAAGTTTGGCGGTCCGACAGATGTAGCGCGGCGACGGTGGTCTTCCGCCTGCCATATTACGATGCATGCAGCCCGACCTGCCGACTGCGTTGATGGCAATGTTACCTCCTGGGCCACGGTGGTTTGCAATGTTGGCGATGTGTACTCTGATGCCATCAGGGCCACGGTTTCCTGCCGAGACGATTATGAAAACACAGTTGTACTGGCAGTCCCCTAGCAGCAGTCTCCTGATGGCAGTAGACTGCCACGGTATGCTCATAGCAAAGCACCACAACAATGCCCATTGGATGGATTCAAAAACTACACAGCTGATGGCCATTGGCAAAGTGGAAACACCTTGCAAATCACAGTATAAAACACACCCCATCCCAGACCATGATCCTTTGCCTCCACACTGCAGCACAGTAAGACAAGCAGTGTATGTTAGCACATAAGGCTTCCCTTATTTTCCACTATCCCATTTGACACCGCCACACACTTTTTAAAAATTTTACACAAATATCCCTTGGTGTTTTTTGTTAGTCATTGCCACCCACTTTAATTTCTAGTTCTGTTACGCACAAAAAATCCAGGTTTTTCAGAGGCTGAGTAGTCAGTCATGGTGGATGATATTATAAGAGTAGAGCCACAATTGTTTGGATCCAAGTCCAACATACTCTTCTCAGTAGGAAAACAGAAATGTGGACCTGGATAGTCGACAAAGTGAATACTGTAGGTGCTACCCTGCACACACAACTGCAAATTAGGAAGGGGTGGCACGACCTGAGGGCAAAGATCTGTTTCCTGGCCTCCATGCATCACCTGGAAGCCCAGAAGACTGGCGGTGGTCCTCTCTGCACCACATTACAACTCTTCCCAGGGAAGAGAAGGTCTACGCCATCCAGCATTCTGAGGGCTTGACAGGAATGGCTTGGGGAGTGGAGTCTGGTAAGTTAGAACTCACTAACTGTCACAACACGTCAATGTCCTATATGCTCTCATCTCAGCTTTTGCTAATGTGTTCTCTATCTACTTTCCTAACATGCAGTACTGAAAGTATCAGAGATGTTTGATTGTCAGCTTCACTGTTTATTGTTATATATAAGATCACATGTATCAATCTCCATTACATGCCACATGTTGCAATGCTGTCTGTAAGTGTATTACTATTACATTATTGTTAGAAATGAGGGTTTCCAGTTGGCAGAGGTAGGTACTTTTGTCCAAGTAGGGACCTTTCTCACAAGTCAGGGTAAGGGGAATACACTTCTAAAATAACCCCTGCTCACCCCCTTGGTAGCTTGGCATGAGCAGACAGGCTTAACTCAGAGGCAGTGTGTAAAGCATTTGTGAATACATACAGTAATACAGTGAAAACACTACAAATGGACACCACACCAGTTTAGAAAAATAAGTATTCTTTATCTAAACCGAAACAAGACCAAACGACAAAAATCTATAATACAGTACTGAAAATATGATTCTTAAAAGGTAGAAACCAGTCAACAAAGGAGGGACTATGGGCTTTTTGAATAGGTCCAGTATAAAAGCCCAAGTATAATGTTTGCAACAAAAGAGTTATACTGTTCCTATGGAGCGAGAGACAATACACAGGGAATCTTAACCGACTGATCTAGTAGAATCAGAGTAAGGAATCCATTATGTTGGATTATAATGCCCTCACACACCTGACGGGTGTCATGCTTCATCATTGGCGGCTCCTCGTCGGGTCGGCGGTGCAATACCGACGGGCTCCCTATAATAGGGGCACTTTATCGGAGATCTTTTTCCAAGCGCCGTCAGGTGAAGTGCGGGTGGGGGGCCTCATATGTGTAGATGTGTGTGCATGGTGATAGTGAATGTAAAATAGAGTAGGGGTACCTATGAAAACAACTTTAATCAGGGGTCTCCTACCCTAAATAAAAAGCAAAAACTAAGGCGTAAAGCTGAGATTGTATCTCAGTAAATGACGCTCTTATGAGTGATCGGTCAACATGTTTCTCGCCAAAAATGAGTATTCAACAGGCGATTCGTCAGGACCAGGAAACTAACTATCTACAACTACTCCTACCGGACCTGGTAGGAGTGGGTAGGTCTGCAGCCCTCGTGCGAACGGCACCAATTACATGAGGAACCCCTCATGTGTACTACCTACCGGGTACTGTGATGCCTGGTCAGTTCATTTTTGCGGGAAGTTCCTGCACAACCAGGTACTCAACCTCTTTAGTCGTATGGTTGTTGTGAGTATGTTGCCACAACTTCAATTGATTTTTTAGTTGTAGATAGTTAGTTTCCTGGTCCTGACGAATCGCCTGTTGAATACTCATTTTTGGCGAGAAACATGTTGACCGATCACTCATAAGAGCGTCATTTACTGAGATACAATCTCAGCTTTACGCCTTAGTTTTTGTTTTTTATTTAGGGTAGGAGACCCCTGATTAAAGTTGTTTTCATAGGTACCCCTACTCTATTTTACATTCACTATCACCATGCACACACATCTACACATATGAGGCCCCCCACCCGCACTTCACCTGACGGCGCTTGGAAAAGATCTCCGATAAAGTGCCCCTATTATAGGGAGCCCGTCGGGTATTGCACCGCCGACCCGACGAGGAGCCGCCCAATGATGAAGCATGACACCCGTCAGGGTGTGTGAGGGCATTATAATCCAACATAATGGATTCCTTACTCTGATTCTACTAGATCAGTCGGTTAAGATTCCCCTGTGTATTGTCTCTCGCTCCATAGGAACAGTATAACTCTTTTGTTGCAAATCTTAAAAGGTAGAAGCAGTTCTGTTCCAAGAAAATGTTGGATGCAACACTTTTACACAAAATACCTTGGATGCATCGAAAAATGCAAGCAAAAAGGGTTGCGGGGAAGGCGATGCGGCGGTTCCTTACACTCCGGGGAGGTGATGCGTTGGTTCCTTGCTCCGGGGTAGGTGACGTGTCGGTTCCTTACTGCTGCGCAGGGGAGATGATGCGTCAATTCCTTACCAGGGAGGAGGTGATGCGTATGTTTCTTACTGCATGGGGAGGTGATGCGTCCTACCCCAGACAGCACACAGCAAAGGGGCAGTACTTCTCCTCACTTTCTCCAGCTTTTCTCCTTGGCAAAGGTTCCTCCTGATTCCCAGAATGATCTAAAAGTCTGGGGTCTGGGCCCCACTTTTTATTCAGTAAATCTCTTTGTTCTCTGGTGCAGAGAAGGTCTTTGCCCAGCCAAAACCAGTTCTGTCCTCTCTGGTGCAGCTTCCTGGCAGGAGGTGGAGACAGCATTGTCCTTGGCAGACCAGGCCCATTCAAGTGTGAAAGAAATCTCCTCCCCCTACTCTAAATGCAGCCCAGGTCTATTCAGCCCAGCCCTGACTCACCATGGTAAGGCAGGACACATCTCAGCCCCCCAAGTGGCTGTCTGAACAGAATGCACATCCCCAGCCCCTGTCACTCCAAAGACAGTCAATACACAACCTAGCAGAGGCACACTGGATGGTTAGGCAAGAAAATACCTACTTTCTAAAAGTGGTATTTTCAAACCCAGAATGTAAAAATCACCCTTATTAAAATACGCATCTTAACTTTTTTGAGTTCGGGCATATCATTTTTTACAATATGTAAATGTATGGTCCAGCCCAACAGCATTTTGGCAACAGGTATGTTACTCTCACCATTTGTCATGTGTTGGGCAGTAGATAGAAATTACTACAACTACCATGAGGCCCTGTTTCTGTACCTCTAAACAAGATGCAATAGTGCTGTTTGCCCATTCTCACTTGTCAGCCACGTTACAATTGTTTTACACTTCTCATGGACTGAGCAATCTATATACATTGCTCTACTCAGAGACATCTCTGCCTACTTAGATTGATGGTGTCCTGGTGTCCTCAACTGAAACGATTGATGGCATGAGTGACATCATACCAACAGTGTACCTCAAATATTTGTAAGGCATGAAGATAACTCAGCTGATTAGAAGTAGGAGATGACACATTGACTTTGCACTGCCCACATAATGACTAATGCTAAATATACAACCACGTTGTGTGTCAGCCTGTATTGTACACAACTAGGCCTTAGAATGGTCAAATGCACATGTTGCTTCTACACTTTCTACTACATATATTGAATGTCTCAAAATGTCTTGTAAACTAGTCCAATACCACGGAAATAGATCACAATAGTAATCTCTACCTACCTTGTTTATTCCTAGCTCTATACTTACTGTGACACAAACAATGTGGATGTAGATACCACACTTCCACCAATAACAGTGTTCTCTATTTTTCAACAGGTTGATATGGTACAGCACTTGGCCAGAGCTTGGCCACTGAACAGACTCCCACTCCACCCCCGGATGAAGCCCTCAGTGATGACAACACTCCTGGAGATGTGGACGTGGATGACCTTCCTGGCCCATCTGGTCAGCCTGGGTAGACAGCAACAGTGGGTCTCACTGTGCCCACAACACTGGGAGGTGTTGCCAACCTCTGCAACCTCTAACCTGTGTACCTAGCACAGTCACTAACATATTGTGCCCCCCAGTCCTAGATTTTGAGGTGACAATCACCAACCCAGTCACTGAGAAACCAGGACCAGGTGGGAGGGTGCAGACTGGGTCACAAACACAGGCCCATTGGGGATAGGGTTCATGGTAGGGCAACTGTGGGCCCACAGATGAGCCCACTGGCACCACTTACACCCAGACCACCATCGCCCAAGTCTTGGGAGACTGTCAGGACTCCCAAGGCGTGATGTACCAGGTACCAATGGAAATATGGGAGATGAAGCAGCTGCAGAGGGACATACACCAGGAGTTGGCCACCCACAACACCAACATGTGCCAGCTCATTGGGGTGCAGCAGGACATCAACACCACCCCCTGCAGGGCTTTTCCAATACCACCATCTACCACTTCCTGTGGTCCAACTACATCTGGGCCATTGACATCTGCGGCAGCCATTGGAAGCCAGGCCCTGTCAGAGGAAGACACGCCTGCAGACAACCCTGTCTCAGCAGCAGCGGATCCCACCCTCCCCCGCAGGAGGGGATGTCCACCCAAAAATCCAGGAGGTGTGGATGGCAAAACAACCACCACTGCCAGTAAGAAACATCACACCTAATTTCCTCCAGTGTGTGCAACACATTCACTTTGTGGACTATTTCTGGACTTCTGACAATTTACCATCTACAACTATGGTTTAATTCACCATGACTGAAATCTTCACTTTTGATGTTCCCTGTTTGGTTTTGCACGTTGTTTAGTTTCTCCTTTTTCACTGGAATAAATACACTAGTCACAAACTCATTGCCTCCTGTAGTATCTCTCACATCTAGCAATGTATATATACTTCCATGTAAACTTTACAAAGCCAAAACAAGTTACTTGTGTCGGCATGGACTTGAGGAACCAAGTCAATCACTTTACTTTCAGAAAATCATTGAAGACCTGGCTCTTCAACCTCCCTCTATAACTTCTGCCATTGTCTCCTTGAGAATGTCAGTGCCAAGACGCCTAAGGGTAGATGCTGCGCTCTACAAAATTAAAATCAAATCAAATCAAAATCATGGACATGTTGAATGCAAACAATGTTTAACTTGGGATCACAACCATGTCATACCAACACATACACACAAATGTCTGGTCTTATAACATCTTTTTTCCATTTTTCCAATCATAGGCTGACAGTATGTCAGAAAAAATGCAAATCATACATGTCTGAAATATTCTGTGTCAGTGATCACCTTTTCAGGTGCAGACCTTAACAACATTGGAAGGAGGGAACACATCAGACAATTTCCTATAGAATAAGCAACTTAAAATAGGTCTCTATCATTAGCTGGAGCCATATCGCCTATCCCACAAAAGTAATCCCACATCATTTAAACCAATACACAGACACATGGCAGTGCAACAGTTTTTGATAACAAGGTCATTCCAATCCAGTCTTGCTGCTTCTGGTGGAATGCCACAAACACATGTCAGTGATCTGCCACAAGCACTTTAGCCTACAATGAGGAGACTTATCAACAGCCACATACAATTCATACACAATGAGGATTTAGCCAAGGTGAAGGCAGAATAGGATGATTTGGGCCCAACACAACATTGGGTTGTAGCACATGATGGCACACATTTTGCATTAGGACCACCACACCACAAGGAACAAGTCCAATGGATCCTTCTTAACTTCAGTCCTATTGCTGTGCAAGCTGTCTTGGTATAGGTTTTGTACACCCAAAGTCTGAGACAGACATTCCCAGGAACAATCCATGCCCACTTTGTATGTCCAAACAGCATCATATACTTGCTAATGTCACAACTCTGACATTTCCAAATGAAGATGCCATGGTGAAGTTACCACTCAGTTAGTGTTGCAGAGTATTAGGTATGTTCACTATTGCTCCTTTTTAAATCTTTGTTTGCATCGCAATTCTGAACTACAAAAAAAAGTTTGCTTTCGTAATTCCTGATATATTTTTAAATATTTATGCTATTCATTTACAAGCTATTTAAATGTTGTGTGTTAAAAAACTGACATCCCACAGCCTTTTGTTTCACAATGATTGTGTTGGAATAGGTGAATACGATGTCAATAAATACCATGATATGTGCAGGCCCGGGGGCGTGGCTTGGACGCCGATGGAGACGGTCGCGTGAGCTGTGAGCTCCGCGCCGACCTCACTGTTTATCCTGACCGGAGCCCCGAACTAGGGCTCTGGTGACCCTGGGGGAGTTCCTTGGGCTGCTGAGACCAGTGCCGCCATTAATAGGCGGCTCCGGTCCCCTCCGACATCGGACCGTGGCTCCGACCAGGGCGAGGCTCTGGAAATGAAGGCCTAAAATGGCGGCCGACCCTGCGAGCTGAACTGCGGCGCACGCCAGAGGGCGGGCTACCAGCCGGTGGGCTTTCCCCCGACGAGTGAAGGGTGCACAGCGTCTGCAGGGGGACCCTAAACTCCTGGAGCGCATCGTGGCGCATGTGGCAGTCTGCACCTGCGAGGGCCTGGAAGGCCCGGAGAATGCCCGGTCATAGTGGAGAAGGGAGCTGTCGCCGTGGGACGCCCGGGTAGCACGACGCCCGGCTCGGCTCCTGGTGGTGGCAATCGAGCGGCCTCGGTTCATGAGGACTGACGGTGGAAGCACTAACCCGGTGAGCGATTACCGAGGGCAGGGAGGGCTCGGGGCTCGACCAGAGGGGGTACTCGGCGGCCATCTGATCCCGAACTGCATTGGCAGAGCCGCTCAGCATACGGGGGGCCCCACTCCGCCACACGAACTGGGGGCGAAGTTAGAGACCACTCTGGGGTACTGGGAGACCGCGGCGAGACGCAGGATCGCCGATGACCTACTGACCACCCAGAGGAGGGGCTCGCTGACGCTCCGGAGAAGGTGCCCTATCGATTCTGGGGCTGGCCCCTAGGACACACCGCGGCTGCCAAGTGGGCGGCGCAGGCCCGGGCCAGGGTATGCAGAGGGGCTTCATGACTGGAGAGCGGACCAGCTGGCTACTTTGTGGGACACTAGAGCGTGGTGCCATTGATGAACTGGATTGATCACCCCCTGTGGAGTATAACAACCCCGAGTGTCGACGGCTGCGGTTACTGGGTGGCAGCTGATCGGGCCCCGATTCTGTGGGTACCGGCTAGGGGACCTTTGAGCGGGGATCCCTGCTGGGTGCTGTTAAGAGCGAGATTTCCTGGCACGCTTACTGCGACACTGGTGACCTGGCCAGTCCTTCGTTGGGCGATTGGAAGCCTTGTTCCCACATAGGCTAAACCATGGAGAGGCCCACGGGAGGCAGGGGCGGATGAAGAGCCCCTTCAGGGCACAGTGGAAGACGACAGGTGGCAACTGGGTGCACGTATACTTCCGCCTGAGGAGGGCCTCAACTTGCTGAATTACAGGAGGAGCTGCGCGGTGAGTTCAAACCTGAGAGCCCAGTAACTGGACCCCCATGGGGAAAACACGAGGCAAGCAGGGGGAGCACCCCCTGAACAGGAGGATGACGCAGCAGAACAGAAGACGCAGGGAGCGGTTGGCTCATCTCCGGAAGGGCTCATGCAACAGCAGGTGGACCAGATCCTACGAGCTATTACGGACACGAAAGAGGCACTCCAGCAGGACATAGCCCAGGTATCATTGGGACTGGAACTCCTGCGGGCGGACCATGTGAAGCTGGCTGACCGTGTGATACAAAAGGGGATGATGGACGGAACGTTTGAGCCAATCAAACACTCACCCCCAGTCAACTGATCTGGGTTTAATCCATCATCATTCTTTAGCTCACTCCACCACCCCAGTTCAGACATGGCCATATGCAAATCAGTCTGACCCTGTGCCTCATGGGAACAGTCCAGCCCGAACTGCCAAGCCATGTCTTCCCTGGACCGGAAACAAGCATCCTAGGACCGGTTTCTGGCATTCCAGCCGTCATCAGCCAGGCTTGCTTGAATCCAGTGGCAAAGTGAGCAAGGGACCCACGTCTGGGCATACCCCGCCAACTTAGGGGCGAACAAAGCGATACAAAAGGGGATGATGGACGGAGCGTTTGAGCCAATCAAACACTCACCCCCAGTCAACTGATCTGGGTTTAATCCATCATCATTCTTTAGCTCACTCCACCACCCCAGTTCAGACATGGCCATATGCAAATCAGTCTGACCCTGTGCCTCATGGGAACAGTCCAGCCCGAACTGCCAAGCCATGTCTTCCCTGGACCGGAAACAAGCATCCTAGGACCGGTTTCTGGCATTCCAGCCGTCATCAGCCAGGCTTGCTTGAATCCAGTGGCAAAGTGAGCAAGGGACCCACGTCTGGGCATACCCCGCCAACTTAGGGGCGAACAAAGCGATACAAAAGGGGATGATGGACGGAACGTTTGAGCCAATCAAACACTCACCCCCAGTCAACTGATCTGGGTTTAATCCATCATCATTCTTTAGCTCACTCCACCACCCCAGTTCAGACATGGCCATATGCAAATCAGTCTGACCCTGTGCCTCATGGGAACAGTCCAGCCCGAACTGCCAAGCCATGTCTTCCCTGGACCGGAAACAAGCATCCTAGGACCGGTTTCTGGCATTCCAGCCGTCATCAGCCAGGCTTGCTTGAATCCAGTGGCAAAGTGAGCAAGGGACCCACGTCTGGGCATACCCCCGCCAACCTAGGGGCGAACAAAGCGATACAAAAGGGGATGATGGACGGAACGTTTGAGCCAATCAAACACTCACCCCCAGTCAACTGATATGGGTTTAATCCATCATCATTCTTTAGCTCACTCCACCACCCCAGTTCAGACATGACCATATGCAAATCAGTCTGACCCTGTGCCTCATGGGAACAGTCCAGCCCGAACTGCCAAGCCATGTCTTCCCTGGACCGGAAACAAGCATCCTAGGACCGGTTTCTGGCATTCCAGCCGTCATCAGCCAGGCTTGCTTGAATCCAGTGGCAAAGTGAGCAAGGGACCCACGTCTGGGCATACCCCCGCCAACTTAGGGCGAACAAAGCGATACAAAAGGGGATGATGGACCGGAGCGTTTGAGCCAATCAAACACTCACCCCCAGTCAACTGATCTGGGTTTAATCCATCATCATTCTTTAGCTCACTCCACCACCCCAGTTCAGACATGGCCATATGCAAATCAGTCTGACCCTGTGCCTCATGGGAACAGTCCAGCCCGAACTGCCAAGCCATGTCTTCCCTGGACCGGAAACAAGCATCCTAGGACCGGTTTCTGGCATTCCAGCCGTCATCAGCCAGGCTTGCTTGAATCCAGTGGCAAAGTGAGCAAGGGACCCACGTCTGGGCATACCCCCGCCAACTTAGGGCGAACAAAGCGATACAAAAGGGGATGATGGACGGAACGTTTGAGCCAATCAAACACTCACCCCCAGTCAACTGATCTGGGTTTAATCCATCATCATTCTTTAGCTCACTCCACCACCCCAGTTCAGACATGGCCATATGCAAATCAGTCTGACCCTGTGCCTCATGGGAACAGTCCAGCCCGAACTGCCAAGCCATGTCTTCCCAGGACCGGAAACAAGCATCCTAGGACCGGTTTCTGGCATTCCAGCCGTCATCAGCCAGGCTTGCTTGAATCCAGTGGCAAAGTGAGCAAGGGACCCACGTCTGGGCATACCCCCGCCAACTTAGGGCGAACAAAGCGATACAAAAGGGGATGATGGACGGAACGTTTGAGCCAATCAAACACTCACCCCCAGTCAACTGATCTGGGTTTAATCCATCATCATTCTTTAGCTCACTCCACCACCCCAGTTCAGACATGGCCATATGCAAATCAGTCTGACCCTGTGCCTCATGGGAACAGTCCAGCCCGAACTGCCAAGCCATGTCTTCCCTGGACCGGAAACAAGCATCCTAGGACCGGTTTCTGGCATTCCAGCCGTCATCAGCCAGGCTTGCTTGAATCCAGTGGCAAAGTGAGCAAGGGACCCACGTCTGGGCATACCCCCGCCAACTTAGGGCGAACAAAGCGATACAAAAGGGGATGATGGACGGAACGTTTGAGCCAATCAAACACTCACCCCCAGTCAACTGATCTGGGTTTAATCCATCATCATTCTTTAGCTCACTCCACCACCCCAGTTCAGACATGCCCATATGCAAATCAGTCTGACCCTGTGCCTCATGGGAACAGTCCAGCCCGAACTGCCAAGCCATGTCTTCCCTGGACCGGAAACAAGCATCCTAGGACCGGTTTCTGGCATTCCAGCCGTCATCAGCCAGGCTTGCTTGAATCCAGTGGCAAAGTGAGCAAGGGACCCACGTCTGGGCATACCCCCGCCAACTTAGGGCGAACAAAGCGATACAAAAGGGGATGATGGACGGAACGTTTGAGCCAATCAAACACTCACCCCCAGTCAACTGATCTGGGTTTAATCCATCATCATTCTTTAGCTCACTCCACCACCCCAGTTCAGACATGGCCATATGCAAATCAGTCTGACCCTGTGCCTCATGGGAACAGTCCAGCCCGAACTGCCAAGCCATGTCTTCCCTGGACCGGAAACAAGCATCCTAGGACCGGTTTCTGGCATTCCAGCCGTCATCAGCCAGGCTTGCTTGAATCCAGTGGCAAAGTGAGCAAGGGACCCACGTCTGGGCATACCCCGCCAACTTAGGGCGAACAAGCGATACAAAAGGGGATGATGGACGGAACGTTTGAGCCAATCAAACACTCACCCCCAGTCAACTGATCTGGGTTTAATCCATCATCATTCTTTAGCTCACTCCACCACCCCAGTTCAGACATGGCCATATGCAAATCAGTCTGACCCTGTGCCTCATGGGAACAGTCCAGCCCGAACTGCCAAGCCATGTCTTCCCTGGACCGGAAACAAGCATCCTAGGACCGGTTTCTGGCATTCCAGCCGTCATCAGCCAGGCTTGCTTGAATCCAGTGGCAAAGTGAGCAAGGGACCCACGTCTGGGCATACCCCCGCCAACTTAGGGCTGAACAAAGCGATACAAAAGGGATGATGGACGGAACGTTTGAGCCAATCAAACACTCACCCCCAGTCAACTGATCTGGGTTTAATCCATCATCATTCTTTAGCTCACTCCACCACTCCAGTTCAGACATGGCCATATGCAAATCAGTCTGACCCTGTGCCTCATGGGAACAGTCCAGCCCAAACTGCCAAGCCATGTCTTCCCTGGACCGGAAACAAACATCCTAGGACCGGTTTCTGGCATTCCAGCCGTCATCAGCCAGGCTTGCTTGAATCCAGTGGCAAAGTGAGCAAGGGACCCACGTCTGGGCATACCCCCGCCAACTTAGGGGCGAACAAAGCGATACAAAAGGGATGATGGATCGGAGCGTTTGAGCCAATCAAACACTCACCCCCAGTCAACTGATCTGGGTTTAATCCATCATCATTCTTTAGCTCACTCCACCACCCCAGTTCAGACATGGCATATGCAAATCAGTCTGACCCTGTGCCTCATGGGAACAGTCCAGCTCGAACTGCCAAGCCATGTCTTCCCTGGACCGGAAACAAGCATCCTAGGACCGGTTTCTGGCATTCCAGCCGTCATCAGCCAGGCTTGCTTGAATCCAGTGGCAAAGTGAGCAAGGGACCCACGTCTGGGCATACCCCGCCAACTTAGGGCGAACAAAGCGATACAAAGGGGATGATGGACGGAGCGTTTGAGCCAATCAAACACTCACCCCCAGTCAACTGATCTGGGTTTAATCCATCATCATTCTTTAGCTCACTCCACCACCCCAGTTCAGACATGGCCATATGCAAATCAGTCTGACCCTGTGCCTCATGGGAACAGTCCAGCCCGAACTGCCAAGCCATGTCCAGCCGTCATCAGCCAGGCTTGCTTGAATCCAATGAAATGCCAGAAACCGGTCCTAGGATGCTTGTTTCCGGTCCAGGGAAGACATGGCTTGGCAGTTCGGGCTGGACTGTTCCCATGAGGCACAGGGGTCAGACTGATTTGCATATGGCCATGTCTGAACTGGGGTGGTGGAGTGAGCTAAAGAATGATGATGGATTAAACCCAGATCAGTTGACTGGGGGTGAGTGTTTGATTGTCTCAAACGTTCCGTCCATCATCCCCTTTTGTATTGCTTTGGTCGCCCTGAGTTGGCGGGGTATGCCCAGGCGTGGGTCCCCTTGCTCACTTTGCCACTGGATTCAAGCAAGCCTGGCTGATGACGGCTGAAATGCCAGAAACCGGTCCTAGGATGCTTGTTTCCGGTCCAGGGAAGACATGGCTTGGCAGTTCGGGCTGGACTGTTCCCATGAGGCACAGGGTCAGACTGATTTGCATATGGCCATGTCTGAACTGGGGTGGTGGAGTGAGCTAAAGAATGATGATGGATTAAACCCAGATCAGTTGACTGGGGGTGAGTGTTTGATTGGCTCAAACGTTCCGTCCATCATCCCCTTTTGTATTGCTTTGGTCGCCCTAAGTTGGCGGGGGTATGCCCAGACGTGGGTCCCTTGCTCACTTTGCCACTGGATTCAAGCAAGCCTAGCTGATGACGGCTGAAATGCCAGAAACCGGTCCTAGGATGCTTGTTTCCGGTCCAGGGAAGACATGGCTTGGCAGTTCGGGCTGGACTGTTCCCATGAGGCACAGGGTCAGACTGATTTGCATATGGCCATGTCTGAACTGGGGTGGTGGAGTGAGCTAAAGAATGATGATGGATTAAACCCAGATCAGTTGACTGGGGGTGAGTGTTTGATTGGTTCAAACGTTCCGTCCATCATCCCCTTTTGTATTGCTTTGGTCGCCCTAAGTTGGCGGGGGTATGCCCAGACGTGGGTCCCTTGCTCACTTTGCCACTGGATTCAAGCAAGCCTGGCTGATGACGGCTGAAATGCCAGAAACCGGTCCTAGGATGCTTGTTTCCGGTCCAGGGAAGACATGGCTTGGCAGTTCGGGCTGGACTGTTCCCATGAGGCACAGGGTCAGACTGATTTGCATATGGCCATGTCTGAACTGGGGTGGTGGAGTGAGCTAAAGAATGATGATGGATTAAACCCAGATCAGTTGACTGGGGGTGAGTGTTTGATTGGCTCAAACGTTCCGTCCATCATCCCCTT
>CAWUFW010025076.1:0-50076 GCA_963921515.1 Calotriton arnoldi | reverse complement strand
CTCTTGCCTCTTTCTGCACCTCTGATGCTTCTTTCTGCACTTCTCTTGCTTCTTTCTGCACTCCTCTTCATTCTTTCTGCACACCTCTTCCCTCTTTCTGCACCTCTATTGCCTCTTTCTGCACCTCTATTGCCTCTTTTTGCCGTTCTCTTGCCTCTTTCTGTATCTCTGTTGCTTCTCTCTGTACTTCTGTTACCTCTTTCTGTACCCTTCTTGCCTCTTTCTGCACCTCTTTTGGTTCTCTATGCACTTCTCTTGTTTTTTTGTGCTCCTCTCTTGCTTCTTTCTGCAACCCTCTTGCCTCTTTCTGCCACCTTCTTCCCTCTTTCAGCACCTCTTGTGCCTCTTTCTTCACCCATGTTCCCTCTTTCTGCAACTCTTTCCATGTTTCTGCACCTCTGTTGCTTCTTTATGCACTTATCTTGCCTCTTTCTGCACTCCTCTTGCCTCTTTCTGCAGCTCTGTTGTTTCTTTCTGTATCCCTCTTCCCTCTGTCTGCACCTCTCTTGCCTCTTTCTGCACCCCTGTTCCCTCTTTCTGCACCTCTTTTGCCTGTTTTTACACTTCTCTTGTCTCCTTCTGCATCTCTGTTGCTTCTTTCTGCAACTCTGTCCTTTCTCTCTGTTCTTCTCTTGCTTCTTTCTGCACCCCTCTCCCTCTTTCTGCACCCCTCTCCCTCTTTATGCACTTCTCTTACCTCTTGCTGCACCTCTCTTGCCTCTTTCTGCATGCCTCTTGCCTTTTTCTGCACTTCTGTTGCCTCTTTCTACATCTCTGTTGCTTCTTTCTGCACTTCTCTTGCCTCTTTCTGCACTCTCTTGCCTCTTTCTGCACTTCTCTTGCCTCTTTATGCATCTCTGTTGCTTCTTTCTGCACTTCTCTTGCCATTTTATGCATCCCTCTTGCCTCTTTCTGCACCTCTGCTGCTTTTTTTTGCACTTCTTTTGCTTCTTTCTGTACCTCTTTTGCTTCTTTCTGCACCCCTCTTCATTCTTTCTGCACACCTTTTCCCTCTTTCTGCATCTCTCTTGCCTCTTTCTGTACCTCTGTTGCTTCTTTCTGCACTTCTCTTGCCTCTTTCTGCACCCTTCTTGCCTCTTTCTGCACCTCTCTTGCCTCTTTCTCCAGTTCTCTTGCCTCTTTCTGTACCTCTGTTGCTTCTCTCTGCACTTCTCCTACCTCTTTCTGCACCCTCCTTGCCTCTTTTTGCACCTCTGTTGGTTCAGTATGCACTTCTCTTGCTTCTTTCTACACCTCTCTTGCTTCTTTCTGCACCCCTCTTGCCTCTTTCTGCATCCCTCTTCCCTCTGTCTGCACCTCTCTTTCCTCTTTCTTTACCCCTGTTCCCTCTTTCTGCACCTCTCTTCCTGTTTCTACACTTCTCTTGCCTCTTTCTGCAATTCTCTTGCCTCTTTCTGCACCTCTGTTGCTTCCTTCTGCACTTCTCTTGCCTCTTTCTGCACCCCTTTTGCCTCTTTCTGCACCTCTCTTACTTCTTTCTGTACCTCTCTTGCTTCTTTCTGCACCTCTCTTGCCTCTTTCTGCACTCCTCTCCCTCTTTCTGCACCTCTCTTATCTGTTTCTGTACATCTCTTGCCTCTTTCTCCACCGCTCTTGAATCTTTATGCTCCTCTGTTGCCTCTTTCTGCACTTCTCTTGCTTCTTTCTTCACTTCTCTTACCTCTGTCTGCACCTCTCTTTATACTTCTCTTGCCTCTTTCTGAATCTCTTTAGCTTTTTTCAGTACTTCTCTTGCCTTTTTCTGCACCCCTCTCCCTCTTTCTGCACCTCTCTTGCCTCTTTATGCACCCTTATTCCCTCTTTCTGCACCTCTCTTCCTGTTTCTTCACCTCTCTTGCCTCTTTCTGAAGTTCTCTTGCCTCTTTCTGCACACCTGTTGCTTCTATTTGCACTTTTCTTGCCTCTTTCTGCACTCTCTTCCCGCTTTCTGCACCTCTGTTGGTTCTTTCTGCACTTCTCTTGCTTTTTTCCTGCTCTTCTCTTGCTTCTTTCTGCAACCCTCTTGCCTCTTTTTTCCACCCTCTTCCCTCTTTCTGCACCTCTTGTGCCTCTTTCTGCACCCCTGTTCCCTCTTTCTGTACCTCTTTCCCTGTTTCTGCACCTCTCTTGCCTCTTTCTGTAGCTCTCTTGCCTCTTTCTGCACCTCTGTTGCTTCTTTCTGCACTTCTCCTGCCTCTTTCTTCACTCCTCTTACCTCTTTCTGCCGCTCTTTTGCTTCTTTCTGCACTTCTCTTGCTTCTTTCTGCACCTCTATTGCTTCTTTCTGCATCCCTCTTGCCTCTTTCTGCACTCCTCTCCCTCTTTCTGCACCTCTCATCTCTTTCTGCACCTCTCTTGCCTCTTTCTGCACTGCTCTTGCCTCTTTCTGCTCCTCTGTTGCCTCTTTCTACACCTCCCTTGCTTCTTTCTCCACTTCTCTTACCTCTTTCTGCACCTCTCTTGCCTCTTTTTACACTGCTTTTGCCTCTTTCTGCATATCTGTTGCTTCTTTCTGCAACTCTGTCCTTTCTTTCTGCTCTTCTCTTGCTTCTTTCTCCACCTCTCTTGCTTCGTTATGCAGTTCTCTTGCTTCTTTCTGCACCTCTGTTGCTTCCTTCTGCACTTCTCTTGCCTCTTTCTGCACCCCTTTTACCTCTTTCTGCACCTCTCTTGCTTCTTTCTGCACCTCTCTTGCCTCTTTCTGCACCTCTCTTGCCTCTTTCTGCACCTCTCTTGCCTCTTTCTGCACGCCTCTTGCCTTTTTCTGCACCTCTGTTGCATCTTGCTACATCTCTCTTGCGTCTTTCTGCACTTCTCTTGCCTCTTTATGTACTCTCATGCATCTTTCTGCACTTCCCTTGCCTCTTTCTGCATCTCTGTTGCTTCTTTCTGCACTTCTCTTGCCTTTTTCTGCATCCCTCTTGCCTCTTTCTGCACCTCTGATGCTTCTTTCTGCACTTCTCTTGCTTCTTTCTGCACCTCTATTGCCTCTTTTTGTATTTCTCTTGCCTCTTTCTGTATCTCTGTTGCTTCTCTCTATACTTCTTTTACATCTTTCTGTTCCCTTCTTGCCTCTTTCTGCACCTCTTTTGGTTCTCTATGCTGTAGGAGAGTAGGATCTGCTTCACATGGGTACCCCCACTTTTTGCTGATGCTTCACTGTTTTTCGACTTTAGTCTGGCTGGGGCCCTGCTAATCAGAACCCCAGCCTAGCTGCTTGCTCTCTAAAATGGTTTCCATGTACCTTAGGTACATCTTTGATTGGAATCTGGAGTGCCCTTATAAGTTTCTAGTATATGGTATACTATGTACCCAGGGCATAGGTACCCCAGAGGCCTGCCAGGGGCTGAAGCATGTATTATGCCACCCCTGGAAGGCCAGCCAAAATGACACCACAGGTCTGCTACTGCAGCCTGGGTGAGGTGGTGCATGCACCCCTTACTGTGATATAGGCTACCTGTATCACTACCATTGCACACACATATAAACCTATAAGTCACTCCTATGGCAGGCCTTTACAATCCTGAAGGCAGAGTGCTTGGTTTTTATGTGAGAGGGTGCCCCTGCATGAGCAGAGCCCCTCTGCAGCATTCGGAGTCCCTCCTCTGATGCTGTTTGTGGTACAGCCTGACCATATACTCTTAAGTGCATTATATCCTCGCGGTACAATGCTAACTTTGTACTGGCTGCACCAAAACATGTCGTGTTTGGTGTCAAACATCTTGGAATACTACCCCCCCGCCAGTCCTGGCGACGGGGGTAGCATTCCACCCTTCTAGAGGGAGAGACATGTACCCACCGGCCTACCCGGTAACTTCTTTACAGAGCCCTGGCATCACAAAATGGATGCCGCTGCCACAGACACGGGTCTGGCCTCCTGCTGCTGACTGAAACTCCGGCAGGGGAGGCCTGGACAATAGGTTTCCTGTCGCAGGGAGGTGTAACCACCTCCCCAGACAGGATAATGTGTATTGGGGCTGGGCAGGAGCACTCTCTGGTGCTCAGAAGTCATGCACTGGTGGCACACTTGGTGTCCCTGTGCATAGGCCAGTTCAAACCGGTTGCAGGGGCTACCTGCCCCTGCTCTGGCACGAAACTGGACAAAGGGAATGGGTGTAACCACTCCTCTTCCCTGACCCTCCCATAGGTGGGTCCCCAGAGTATGTCCAACCCCCTACCTTAGTATAAGTATGGGACCCCAGTCCTTAGGACTTTAGATATCCCTGGACGAAACTCTGAAACTGAATCCTGGACCTTCGATGCCCTACTTCAAGATTAGAGGACTGAAGAATCTCCCTTGGGGTCAAGGAGTGACTCCCCTGCTTGGCAGGCACCAAAGAAGCAATTATCTGGTCTGCATTGCTGAAGCTCCCGCCGGACGCTGAAGTGTTTGCAACACCAGAGGTGGATTTCCAGACTTCCCTGAGGCTGCCCGAGTCCCCAGCGAAGCTGTCGTGGGTAACATGGAACCGTGACCCCTGGACACCAAGAACTTTTGCAAGTGCATCCTCTTCCTGGTCTCCCACGAAGTTGTGCTTTGGGCTCCCAGTAGCCCCTGCCTCCAGCACCGACTGCACCGAAGATCACTGGCCTCCACTCCACGAGTGTCCTGTGAGCCAGCTCCAAGTGTGTCCACTCAAGGCTCCTTCGCGGTCGCTAGTCCGTTGGCTAGTGGGCCCTCCCAAAGGCAACTCTTCTTGTACTTGGGCTTTTCTGGTTGCTCCAGACGTGACTTGACTTACCCTCGTTGGGTGAGTCCCTCAGACCTTGCTGGTCTGCATCAACGGCCTTTCTTTGTTTCCACGTGACTTGCCGTTGAAAAGGCTTGTTAGGTCCAATCCGGTCACTGACACCTCAGCAATCGACAGACGTCATGGGACAGCTCGAATCCAGCTCCTGGTTTTCGTCGACGCCTCCTGGACCTCGTGGCTGAAGAGTCAAGATGACCGTCAACCTACCTGAAGCACCCGACATCAGTGGGCATCTGCTCATCGCCTTCCTGGTCACTGGCTAGTGACCCAGACTCTGTCCCCTCTGCTTTCAGGCTCTTCAGATCTTTGATCCACCCTTGGATCCACCCAGACACTTTCGACTTGGTCGCCAGCAGCCTGCTGCAGCAGATCGCCATTGAAAATGACGACGAAACCCGACGCCAAAAGACACCTATGCACCCGGCTTCCCTGGGTGAGGTAACTTGAGTACTCCGGTGCTCCCATGGGTATTGACTCTAGAACAGCCTAGTTCTAAAGGGATTTGCTCCAAGTCCTCTTCTAAGTGTCCTTTCCTTTTAAAAATCCAACCGCGACTTTCCCCATAGAAGTTAACAGTGGCTCGCGGCTGTGTTCTCACACTGCACGCATCCCCCGTGGGTCCCCTGGGTCACTACCTTGGGTGGTTCCTTGGGGTCCAAGCACTTCTACAGGCTCTAGGCCTTGTGTCTAGCTCAGTCGTGGTTCTTATACCACTTTATTGGTGTATGGTTTGGTACGCCCCTAGGGCTCAAACATGTATTTGTGCTATTACTGTTGATAACTGACTTGTAACTTATGTACTTCGAACTCTAGCCTCATAAAGAGACTAGAGGGGTGTGTTTACGACTAAATACATATATTTTATATATATACCTGGTGTGGTCCTCTTTCATTTGGTCACTCAAGAGATTATAGACTGGTAAAACAAGCTGCTTTACATTCCTTCAAGACTTAGCCTGAAGGCTGCTCTCCATAGCTAGCACTAGGATAGCTTTCAATAAAGGTTATCTTTAACCTATCTCCAATAAGGCGTTGTTTGGACTGGTGCAAGGTGCCCACTATAATTAGTGGACAGCATATACCAGGCCAACTTCTCACATGTGCACTTCTCTTGCTTTTTTCTGCTCCTCTCTTGCTTCTTTCTGCAACCCTCTTGCCTCTTTCTGCCACCCTCTTCCCTCTTTCTGCACCTCTCGTGCCTCTTTCTGCACCCATGTTCCCTCTTTCTGCACCTCTTTTCTTGTTTCTGCACCTCTCTTGCCTCTTTCTGTAGCTCTCTTGCCTCTTTCTGCACCTTTGTTGCTTCTTTCTGCACTTATCTTGCCTCTTTCTGCACTCCTCGTGCCTCTTTCTGCAGCTCTGTTGTTTCTTTCTGCACTTCTCTTGCTTCTTTCTACACCTCTCTTGCTTAGTTCTGTATCCCTCTTGCCTCTTTCTGCACTCCTCTCCCTCTTTCTGCACCTCTCTTATCTCTTTCTGCACCTCTCTTGCCTCTTTCTCCACCTCTTTTGCCTGTTTTTACACTTCTCTTGTCTCCTTCTGCATCTCTGTTGCTTCTTTCTGCAACTCTGTCCTTTCTCTCTGTTCTTCTCTTGCTTCTTTCTCTACCTCTCTTGCTTCATTATGCACTTCTCTTGCTTCTTTCTGCACCCCTCTCCCTCTTTCTGCACCCCTCTCCCTCTTTCTGCACTTCTCTTACCTCTTTCTGCACCTCTCTTGCCTCTTTCTGCATGCCTCTTGCCTTTTTCTGCACTTCTGTTGCCTCTTTCTACATCTGTTGCTTCTTTCTGCACTTCTATTGCCTCTTTCTGCACTCTCTTGCCTCTCTCTGCACTTCTCTTGCCTCTTTATGCATCTCTGTTGCTTCTTTCTGCTCTTCTCTTTTCATTTTATGCATCCCTCTTGCCTCTTTCTTCACCTCTGCTGCTTTTTTTTGCACTTCTCTTGCTTCTTTCTGCACCTCTCTTGCTGCTTTCTGCACCCCTCTTGCCTCTTTCTGCATCCCTCTTCCCTCTTTCTGCGGCTCTCTTGCCTCTTTCTGCACCCCTGTTCCCTCTTTCTGTACCTCTCTTCCTGTTTCTGCACCTCTCTTGCCTCTTTCTGCAGTTCTCTTGCCTCTTTTTGCACCTCTGTTGCTTCTTTCTGCACCTCTTTCTTCTTTCTGTACCCCTGTTCCCTCTTTCTGCACCTCTCTTCCTTTTTCACACCTCTCTTGCCTCTTTCTGTACCTCTCTTGCCTCTTTCTCCAGTTCTCTTGCCTCTTTCTGTACCCCTGTTGCTTCTCTACGCACTTCTCCTACCTCTTTCTGCACCCTCCTTGCCTCTTTTTGCATCTCTGTTTGTTCAGTATGCACTTCTCTTGCTTCTTTCTACACCTCTCTTGCTTCTTTCTGCACCCCTCTTGCCTCTTTCTGCATCCCTCTTCCCTCTGTCTGCACCTCTCTTGCCTCTTTCTGCACCCCTGTTCCTTCTTTCTGTACCTCTTTCCATGTTTCTGCACCTCTCTTACCTCTTTCTGTAGTTCTCTTGCCTCTTTCTGCACCTCTGTTGCTTCTTTCTGCACTCCTCTTGCCTCTTTCTGCAGCTCTGTTGTTTCTTTATGTACTCCTCTCCCTCTTTCTGCACCTCTCTTATCTCTTTCTCCACCTCTTTTGCCTGTTTTTACACTTCTCTTGTCTCCTTCTGCATCTCTGTTGCTTCTTTCTGCAACTCTGTCCTTTCTCTCTGTTCTTCTCTTGCTTCTTTCTCTACCTCTCTTGCTTCATTATGCACTTCTCTTGCTTCTTTCTGCACCCCTCTCCCTCTTTCTGCACTTCTCTTACCTCTTGCTGCACCTCTCTTGCCTCTTTCTGCATGCCTCTTGCCTTTTTCTGCACTTCTTTTACCTCTTTCTACATCTCTGTTGCTTCTTTCTGCACTTCTCTTGCCTCTTTCTGCACTCTCTTGCCTCTTTCTGCACTTCTCTTGCCTCTTTATGCATCTCTGTTGCTTCTTTCTGCACTTCTCTTGCCATTTTATGCATCCCTCTTGTAGGAAGGTGGAATCTGACTATATGGTTGCCCCCACGTTTTTCCTGGTGTTTTGCTGGTTTATGACTTAGTTGGACTGGGATCCTGCTATTCAGGGCCCCAGTCTATCTGCTTCCTCTATAAAATGGTTTCCATGTGCCTTAGGCACATCTCTGATTGGAATCTGGAGTGCCCTTATAAGTCCCTAGTATATGGTATACTATGTACCCAGGGCATAGGTACCTCAGAGGCCTACCAGGGGCTGCAGCATGTATTGTGCCACCCCTGGAAGGCCATCCAAAATGACACCACAGGTCTGCTACTGCAGCCTGGGTAAGGTGGTGCCTGCACCCCTTACTGTGATATAGGCTACCTATATCACTGCATACATACACACATATAAACCTATAAGTCACTCCTATGGCAGGCCTTATCAATCCTGAAGGCAGAGTGTGTGGTTCCTATGTGAGAGGGTGCCCCTGCATGAACTGGGCCCCTCTGCAGAGTTCGGAGACGCTTCTCTGATGCTGTTTGTAGTGCAGCCCGACCATATACTCTTAAGCGCATTATAATCTCGCGTTAAATGCTAACTTTGGGATGGCTGCACGGAAACATGTTGTGTTTGGTGTCAAACATCTTGGAATACTACCCCCCGCCAGTTCTGGCGGCGGGGGTAGCATTCCACCCTTCTAGAGGGAGAGACATGTACACACCGGTATACCCGGTGCTGACTTTCCAGAGCCCTGGCATCACAAAATGGATGCCGCTGCCACAGACACGAGTCTGGCCTCCTGCTGCTGACCGAAACTCCGGCAGGGGCGGCCTGGACAATAGGTTTCCTGTCGAAGGGAGGTGAAACCACCTCCCCAGACAGGATAGTGTGTATTGGGGCTGGGCGGGAGCACTCTCTGGTGCTTTGAAGTCCTGCACTGGGGGCACATTTGGTGTCCCTGTGCATACCCCAGTTCAAACCGGCTCAGGGGCTTCCAGCCCCTGCTATGGCGTGAAACTGGACAAAGGGAAAGGGGTGTAACCACCCCTCTGCCCTGACCCTCCCATAGGTGGGGCCACAGAGTATGTCCAACCCCCTACCTTAGTATAAGTATGGGACCCCAGTCCTTAGGACTTTAGATTTACCTGGATGAAACTCTGACACAGAATCCTGGACCTTCAACGCTCTACTTTAAGATTGGAGGACTGAATAATCTCCCTTGGGGACAAGGAGTGACTCCCCTGCTTGGCAGGCACCAAAGAAGCAACTGTCCGGTCTGCATCGCTGAAGCTCCCGCTGGACGCCGAAGTCTTTGCATCACCAGAGGTAGATTTCCAGACTTCCCCGAGGCTACCCTGAATACCCAGCAGAGCTGAGGCCCGTGGCTATCGTGGGTAACGTGGAACCGTGACCCCTGGACACCGCATACTTTTGTAAGTGCATCCTCTTCTGTGTCTCCCACCAAGTTGTGCTTTGGGCTCCGAGTAGCCCCAGCCTCTAGCACCAACTGCACCAAAGATCACTGGCCTCCACTCCACGAGTGTCCTGTGAGCCAGCTCCACGTGCATCGACTTGAGGCTCCTTTGCGGTCACTAGTCCGTTGGCTAGTAGGCCCTCCCGAAGGCCAATCTTCTTCTGCTTGGGCTCCCTGGTTGCTCCAGGCGTGCCCTGACTTTCCCTTGCTGGGTGAGTCCCACAGACCTTGCTGGTCTGCAACATCGTCCTTCTTCCATTTCCACAAGACTTGCCGTTGCCAAGGGTTGTTGGGTCCAATCCGGTCGCCGACACCCCTGCAATCGACAGACGACATGGGACAGCTCGATTACAGCTCCTGGTCATCGTCGACACCTCCTGGACCTCGTGGCTGAAGAGTCAAGATGACCATCAACCTACCTGAAGCACTCGACATCGGTGGGCATCTGCTCATCGCCTTCCTGGTCACTGGCTAGTGACCCAGACTCTGTTCCCTCTGCTTTCAGGTTCTTCAGATCTTCGATCCACCTTTGGATCCACCCGAACACTTTCGACTTGGTCGCCAGCAGCAATTTGCAGCAGATCGCCATTGAAAGCAACGACGAAACCCGACCCCGAAAGACACCTATGCACCCGGATCCCCTGGGTGAGGTAACTCGAGTACTCCGGTGCTCCCATGGGTATTGACACTAGAACAGCCTAGTTCTCAAGGGGTTTGCTCCAAGTCCTCCTCTAAGTGTCCCTTTTCTTTTAAATTCAAACCGCGACTTTCCCCATAGAAGTAAACGGCGATTCATGGCTGTGTTCATACACTGCACGCGTCCCCCGTGGGTCCCCTGTGTCACTACCTTGGGTGGTTCCTTGTGGTCCAAGCACTTCTACAGGCTCTAGGCCCTGTGTCTAGCTCAGTCGTGGTTCTTATACCACTTTATTGGTATATGGTTTGGTACGCCCCTAGGGCTCAAACGTGTATTTGTGCTATTACTGTAGATAACTAACTTATAATTTATGTACTTCGAACTCTAGCCTCATAAAGAGACTAGAGGGGTGTGTTTAGCAATAAATACATATATTTTGAATATATACCTGGTGTGGTCCTCTTTCATTTGGTCACTCAAGAGATTATAGACTGGTAAAACAAGCTGCTTTACATTCCTTCAATACTTAGCCTGAAGGCTGCTCTCCATAGCTACCACTAGGATAGCTTTCAATAAAGGTTGTCTTTAACCTATCTCCAATAAGGGGTTGTTTGGACTGGTGCAAGGTGCCCACTATAAATAGTGGACAGCATATGCCAGGCCAACTTCTCACATTGGTGTGCAGCGTGTGGGATTCCAGCTTGCTATTGTTTTATCAGATAATCTCAATTGAATTGATCAACTGAAAACCACTAAGGGTACCTAAGGTACATATAAATCAAGCTTAGTAATACAGTAAGTTCTACTGAACTTAGAGTTGTGTGTTAAGGGATAGCACACCCTTTCTACAACTCAAGAGAGTTTAGTAGGCCACACTAGAGTAGGTAGTGCATACACCACACCTCACCAGTAATGTCTTCAAAGCCAGGACCCAGTGAGTCCTCGCCAGAACCAGTGGGCTTCTTCCCTCCAAGTATGATAAACTCCCATTCTTGGAATTGAGAGCATTATGCAATACTAGGAAGTTGAAGGCAGGCAAAAGTGCCAGCACCCAACACCTCAGGGAGGTGTTACTAGCTGATGATCTCAGCAGGCCCATAGGGTCTGAAGGGGTAGGCAAAGAGGGTGGGGCAGAAGATGAGGAAGGGGCCAGGGGTGAAGAAACCCAGGCCCCCACTCTGAAACTGGCCAGGAAGGTGAAAATGACCTTGTCCTGGAAAACCCAATTCCTCCTGTGGAGGAGGAGGAGGAGGATCAGAATGACCTCCCCTTTGTCCCCCAGGAAGAGTACTGAGTGTGCCCAGAAGGTCTAGGTCTCCTTCTCAGGAGTCCAACCACTCTGACACCTCAATAGGGTCCTCTGTCTCCTCTCATAGGAGGGAATCCTCTCATGAAATGAGAAAGAGACTGATTCAGTATGAGCAAGCCCAGCTTGAACTCAGAAAACAGCAATTGGCTATAGACAGGGAGTCCCTTGATCTCTATAGAGAGAGACAAAAGATGGGACTAGAGTCCCATGGTGGCAGCAGTTTCCCCAAAGATAGGGAAAGGTCTTATGACCATAGAAACCTGAGCAAGATTGTCCCTCCATACCAGAGTGGGGATGACATCCACAAATGGATAACTGCTCTAGAGAGGGCCTGTAAAGTACAGAGGGTCCCTCAGGAGCAGTGGGCAGCAATCTTGTGGCTCTCCTTTGCAGACAAAGGTAGAGACAAGCTCCTCACTGTTAGAGAGGAGGATGCTGATAATTACAAAGTCTTGAAGAGTGCTCTAATTGATGGGTTTGGCCTAACCACTGAACAATACAGGTTAAAGTTCAGGGATACCCAAAAAGCACAGACTCAAGACTGGGTGGACTTTGTTGATTGTTCTGCCAAGGCTCTGGAAGGTTGGTTATTGGGCAGTAAGGTGTGTGACTTCACAGGGTTGTACAATCTGATCATGAGGGAGCAGATTCTTAATAACTGTCAAAATCAGCTGTTGCATCAGCACCTGGTGGACTCTGATCTGACCTCTCCCCAAGAATTGGGAAAGAACGGCAGACAAATGGGTCAGAACCAGGGTGAGGCAGAAGGTACAGAACCAAGGTGGTGACCCTAAGAAGCAAGATTCGAAAAACTCTGATAAGGGTGGGGAGAAGGGTAAAGATCAAAAGTCTTCACAAGGCCCCCAAAAATCTTCTTCAGGTGGGGATTCACAGTCTAACAAAGGGAAAGGCCAAAGGAAACCATGGTACAAGGTCTGTAAGCAAAAGACCCACTGGACCAGTGATTGCACCAAGTCCAAAGACTCTACTCCAGCCCCCACCAATGCCCCTAAGGCACCTGCTCCCCCTAGTGCAGTTACAGTTGGTGGTGGGACTACACAAGCCAAGGGTTTAGTAGGGTTGACCCTGGGTAAGGAGATGGGCTCTGACCTAGTCAGAGAACTCACTCAGGCTGTCCTAGTCTGTGATGGAGGCATGGATGTGACCTCCTCTGTGAGTCCCAGTAATCTGGGCAAGTACAGGCAACAGCCCTTAATCAATGGAAAAGAGGCTTTGGCATTTAAGGACACAGGGGCAAGTGTCACCATGGTGACACAAGACTTTGTGAATCCTGGGCAGATTATACTTGGTGAAATGTACCAAGTGACCAATGCTAGCAACGTCAGAACAGACCATACTCTGGCAGTTGTTAACTTCTCCTGGGGAGGGGTAACTGGCCTTAAGAAGGTTGTGGTAAGTGCAGACCTACCAGTTGAATGCTTGCTTGGCAATGACTTAGAAACTTCAGCTTGGGCAGAAGTGGAGTTCAGGACCCATGCAGAAATGCTGGGCATCCCTGCAGATGTGTTTGCTGTGACCAGGTCACAAGCCAAAATGTCTAACACTGAACAGGCCTTGGATTGTGGAATAATGGACCAAGTGCCCTCCAAGAAGAGGAGTAGTAGGGTAAAGGCAGTGCCTTCCCCTTGGCTCAGAAGGAAGATCAGTCTCTTGAGGGGATGATCTCAGTCCTGAGGAAGGAACTGTCCCAGAGGAGCTTGAACCTGACCAGGTTGAGTTCTTGGGGACAGGGGGCCCTTCCAGGGCAGATCTGAGCCAGGAGCAGCAGAGCTGCCCCTCTCTTGAACCCCTCAGACAGCAAGCTGCTGCTGAGGCTGCTGGGAAAGCTAGTGGTCCCCATACTGTGTATTGGGATGATGGACTCTTGTACTCAGAGTGTAGAGACCCCAAGCCTGGTGCCACCAGGAGGTTGGTTATACCTCTGAAGTTCAGGGGCTTCCTATTGACCCTAGCCCATGACATTCCCTTAGCAGGTCACCTGGGCCAGAACAAGACTTGAGACAGAATTGTCCCTCACTTTCACTGGCCCCACATGTCTGAAGACACCAAGGAGTTTTGTCGCTCCTGTGTAACCTGCCAGGCCAGTGGCAAGGCAGGTGGCACTACAAAGGCCCCCCTGATACCACTACCTGTGGTGGGGGTTCCCTTTGAAAGGGTGGGGATTGACATTGTTGGTCCCATGGATCCCCAAACAGCATCTGGGCACAGGTTTATCCTGGTGGTAGTGGATCATGCCACCAGGTACCCAGAGGCTATTCCCCTTAGGACCACTACAGCACCTATGGTGGCAAGGGCCCTCCTTGGAATTTTCTCAAGAGTGGGCTTCCCTAAGGAGGTTGTATCAGACAGGGATGCTAACTTTATGTCTGGATACTTCAAAGCAATGTGGAAGGAGTGTGGAGTGACTTACAAGTTCACCACACCCGATCACCCACAATGCAATGGTTTAGTTGAGAGATTCAACAAAACCTTGAAGGTCATGATTAAAGGGCTCCCAGAAAAGCTTAGGCGAAGATGGGACATACTCTTGCCCTGCCTTTCATTTGCATACAGGGAGGTGCCTCAAAAGGGGGTTGGCTACAGCCCTTTTGAACTTTTGTTTGGTCACCCTGTCAGGGGTCCATTGTGCTTGGTGAAGGAAGGATGGGAGTTACCTCTCAAGCCCCCAAAGCAAGACATAGTGGACTATGTACTTGGTCTCCGCTCCCGGATGGCTGAGTATATGAAAAAGGCAACTAAAAACCTTGAGGCTAGCCAGGAACTTCAAAAAGCCTGGCATGACCAAAAGGCTGTACTGACTGTTTACCAGCCAGGACAGAAGGTGTGGGTGTTGGAGCCAGTGGCCCCAGCAGCTCTCCAAGACAAATGGAGTGGACCCCATACCATTGTTGAACAGAAGGGTGAGGTTACCTATTTGGTGGACCTAGGAACACCCAGGAGTCCCCACAGGATTCTCCATGTCAACAGGTTAAAACCATATGTGGACAGGGCAGACATGGGCTTGCTCATGGCTACTGATGAGGGACAGGAGGAAGAGAGTGACCCACTCCCTGACCTGCTCTCACAGAACCCTGATGATGGGTCAGTGGATGGTGTAGCCTTGGCAGGCAGCCTCACTACCCAGCAGCAGACTGATTGCAGACAGGTGCTCAATCAGTTCAGATACATATTCTCACTGACACCCAGTCAGACTACCTGGTGCACTCATGAAGTGGACACTGGGGACAGTCTGCCTATTAAAAATAAGATTTATAGGCAACCTGACCATGTCAGGGACTGTATCAGGACAGAAGTCCAGAAGATGTTGGATTTGGGAGTTATTGAACCCTCAGATAGCCCTTGGGCTAGTCCAGTGGTCCTTGTGCCAAAACCTCACACCAATGGTGGGAAAAGAGAGATGAGGTTTTGTGTGGACTACAGGGGTCTCAATGCAGTCACTAGGACTGATGCCCATCCAATACCTAGGGCAGATGAGCTAATAGACACTTTGGCCTCAGCCAAGTATCTAAGCACATTTGACCTGACAGCTGGCTACTGGCAGATCAGACTAGCTGATGATGCAAAGCCAAAGACAGCATTCTCAACCCCTAGTGGGCATTATCAATTTGTGGTGATGCCCTTTGGTCTGAAGAATGCATCTGCCACTTTTCAGAGGTTGGTGAATACAGTCCTTACAGGTCTGGAAGCCTATAGTGCAGCATATCTAGATGATATTGCTGTCTTTAGCTCCACCTGGGAGGATCACCTGGTCCACCTCAGAAATGTTTTGCAGGCCCTGCAGAAAGCAGGCCTGAGTATCAAGGCCACAAAGTGCCAGATAGGGCAGAGTCAGGTTGTGTACCTGGGCCACCTTGTGGGTGGAGGCCAGGTTCAACCACTGCAGAGCAAGATCCAGACCATCATGGACTGGACTGCTCCAACCACCCAGACTCAGGTGAGAGCCTTCTTAGGCCTGACTGGGTACTATAGGAGATTTGTCAAGGGGTATGGATCAATAGTGACACCCCTGAATGACTTAACTTCCAAGAAAATGCCCAAAAGGTTCAGTGGACAGTTAGCTGTCAAAAGGCATTTGATGACCTGAAGCAGGCCATGTGCACTGCTCCCATTCTACAGAGTCCTGATTACTCCAAGAAGTTCATTGTCCAAACAGATGCATCTGAATTGGGGGTAGGGGCTGTACTGTCACAATTGAATGATGAAGGTCAGGATCAGCCAGTAGCTTTTATTAGCAGAAGGCTGACCCCTAGAGAGAAACGTTGGTCAGCCATTGAAAGGGAGGCCTTTGCTGTGGTCTGGGCTCTGAAGAAGTTGAGGCCATACTTGTTTGGTACTCACTTCCTTGTTCAAACAGACCATAAGCCCCTCTTATGGCTAAAACAAATGAAGGGTGAAAACCCCAAACTGCTTAGGTGGTCCATTTCCCTACAGGGGATGGACTTCACAGTGGAACATAGACCTGGGAGTAACCATGCCAATGCAGATGGACTCTCTAGGTACTTCCACTTAGAACATGAAGACTTAACTGGGCAAGGTTAGTTTAATGTCCCTACGTTTGGGGGGTTGTGTAGGAGAGTAGGATCTGCTTCACATGGGTACCCCCACTTTTTGCTGATGCTTCACTGTTTTTCGACCTTAGTCTGACTGGGGCCCTGCTAATCAGAACCCCAGCCTAGCTGCTTCCTCTCTAAAATGGTTTCCATGTGCCTTAGGCACATCTCTGATTGGAATCTGGAGTGCCCTTATAAGTCCCTAGTATATGGTATACTATGTACCCAGGGCATAGGTACCTCAGAGGCCTACCAGGGGCTGCAGCATGTATTGTGCCACCCCTGGAAGGCCATCCAAACTGACACCACAGGTCTGCTACTGCAGCCTGGGTAAGGTGGTGCATGCATCCCTTACTGTGATATAGGCTACCTATATCACTACATACATACACACATATAAACCTATAAGTCAC
Source organism: Calotriton arnoldi (assembly GCA_963921515.1). NCBI lineage: Eukaryota > Metazoa > Chordata > Amphibia > Caudata > Salamandridae > Calotriton > Calotriton arnoldi. The sequence continues at coordinate 33,921 of CAWUFW010025076.1, read as the reverse complement.
TCCTATGGCAGGCCTTGTCAATCCTGAAGGCAGAGTGCGTGGTTCCTATGTGAGAGGGTGCCCCTGCATGAGCTGGCCCCTCTGCAGCGTTCGGAGACCCTTCTCTGATGCTGTTTGTAGTGCAGCCCGACCATATACTCTTAAGCGCATTATAACCTCGCGTTAAATGCTAACTTTGGGATAGCTGCACGGAAACATGTCGTGTTTGGTGTCAAACATCTTGGAATACTACCCCCCCGCCAGTTCTGGCGGCGGGGGTAGCATTCCACCCTTCTAGAGGGAGAGACATGTACACACCGGTATACCCGGTACTGACTTTCCAGAGCCCTGGCATCACAAAATGGATGCCGCTGCCACAGGCCCGAGTCTGGCCTCCTGCTGCTGACCGAAACTCCGGCAGGGGAGGCCTGGACAATAGGTTTCCTGTCCCAGGGAGGTGTAACCACCTCCCCAGACAGGATAGTGTGTATTGGGGCTGGGCGGGAGCACTCTCTGGTGCTTTGAAGTCCTGCACTGGGGGCACATTTGGTGTCCCTGTGCATACCCCAGTTCAAACCGGCTCAGGGGCTTCCAACCCCTGCTCTGGCGCGAAACTGGACAAAGGGAAAGGGGTGTAACCACCCCTCTGCCCTGACCCTCCCATAGGTGGGGCCACAGAGTATGTCCAACCCCCTACCTTAGTATAAGTATGGGACCCTAGTCCTTGGGACTTTAGATTTACCTGGACGAAACTCTGACACAGAATCCTGGACCTTCGACGCTCTACTTTAAGATTAGAGGACTGAAGAATCTCCCTTGGGGTCAAGGAGTGACTCCCCTGCTTGGCAGGCACCAACGAAGCAATTGTCCGGTCTGCATCGCTGAAGCTCCCGCCGGACTCCGAAGTCTTTGCATCACCAGAGGTAAATTTCCAGACTTCCCCGAGGCTACCCTGAGTCCCCAGCAGAGCTGAGGCCCGTGGCTAACGTGGGTAATGTGGAACCGTGACCCCTGGACACCGCATACTTTTGTAAGTGCATCCTCTTCTGGGTCTCCCATGAAGCTGTGCTTTGGGCTCCTAGTAGCCACAGCCTCCAGCACCAACTGCACCAAAGATCACTGGCCTCCACTCCACGAGTGTCCTGTGAGCCAGCTCCACGTGCATCGACTCAAGGCTCTTTTGCGGTCACTAGTCCGTTGGCTAGAAGGCCCTCCCGAAGGCCAATCTTCTGGTGCTTGGGCTCCCTGGTTGCTCCAGGCGTGTCCTGACTTACCCTTGCTGGGTGAGTCCCACAGACCTTGCTGGTCTGCAACATCGCCCTTCTTCCATTTCCACGAGACTTGCCGTTGCCAAGGCTTGTTGGGTCCAATCCGGTCGCCAACACCCTTGCAATCGACAGACGTTGTGGGATAGCTCGAATCCAGCTCCTGGTCATCGTCGATGCCTCCTGGACCTCGTGGCTGAAGAGTCAAGACAACCGTCAACCTACCTGAAGCACTCGACATCGGTGGGCATCTGCTCATCGCCCTCCTGGTCACTGGCTAGTGACCCAGACTCTGTCCTCTCTGCTTTCAGGTTCTTCAGATCTTCGATCCACCTTTGGATCCACCCGAACACTTTCGACTTGGCCGCCAGCAGCACTTTGCAGCAGATCGCCATTGAAAGCGACGACGAAACCCGACCCCGAAAGACACCTATGCACCCGGCTCCCCTGGGTGAGGTAACTCGAGTACTCCGGTGCTCCCATGGGTATTGACACTAGAACAGCCTAGTTCTCAAAGGGTTTACTCCAAGTCCTCCTCTAAGTGTCCCTTTTCTTTTAAATTCAAACCGCAACTTTCCCCATAGAAGTAAATGGCGATTTGCGGCTGTGTTCATACACTGCACGCGTCCCCCGTGGGTCCCCTGTGTCACTACCTTGGGTGGTTCCTTGTGGTCCAAGCACTTCTACAGGCTCTAGGCCCTGTGTCTAGCTCAGTCGTGGTTCTTATACCACTTTATTGGTATATGGTTTGGTACGCCCCTAGGGCTCAAACGTGTATTTGTGCTATTACTGTAGATAACTAACTTATAATTTATGTACTTCGAACTCTAGCCTCATAAAGAGACTAGAGGGGTGTGTTTAGCAATAAATACATATATTTTGAATATATACCTGGTGTGGTCCTCTTTCATTTGGTCACTCAAGAGATTATAGACTGGTAAAACAAGCTGCTTTACATTCCTTCAAGACTTAGCCTGAAGGCTGCTCTCCATAGCTACCACTAGGATAGCTTTCAATAAAGGTTGTCTTTAACCAATCTCCAATAAGGGGTTGTTTGGACTGGTGCAAGGTGCCCACTATAAATAGTGGACAGCATATGCCAGGCCAACTTCTCACAGCTAGTGGGCCCTCCCGAAGGCAAATCTTCTTCTGCTTGGGCTTTCATGGTTGCTCCAGATGTGCCCTGACTTACCCTTGCTGGGTGAGTCCCCCAGACCTTGCTGGTCTGCATCAACATCCTTTCTTTATTTCCACGTGACTTGCTGTTGCCAAGGCTTGTTGGGTCCAATCCAGTCGCCGACACCCCAGCAATCGACAGACGTCGTGGGACAGCTCGAATCCAGCTCCTGGTTGTTGTCGACGCCTCCTGGACCTCGTGGCTGAAGAGTCAAGACAACCGTCAACCTACCTGAAGCACCCAACATCGGTGGGCATCTGCTCATCGCCTTCCTGGTCACTGGCTAGTGACCCAGACTCTGTCCCCTCTGCTTTCAGGTTCTTCAGATCTTTGATCCACCCTTGGATCCACCCGAACACTTTCGACTTGGTCGCCAGCAGCACTTTGCAGCAGATCGCCATTGAAAACGATGACGAAACCCGACCCCGAAAGACACCAATGCACCCGGCTTCCCTGGGTGAGGTAACTCGAGTACTCCGGTGCTCCCGTGGGTATAGACTCTAGAACAACCTAGTTCTAAAGGGGTTTGCTCCAAGTCCTCCTCTAAGTGTCCTTTTTCTTTAAAACTCCAACCGCGACATTCCCCATAGAAGTCAACGGTGGCTCGCGGCTGTGTTCTCACACTGCACGCGTCCCCCGTGGGTCCCCTGTGTCACTACCTTGGGTGGTTCCTTGAGGGCCAAGCACTTCTACAGGCTCTAGGCCTTGTGTCTAGCTCAGTCGTGGTTCTTATACCACTTTTTTGGTATATGGTTTGGTACGCCCCTAGGGCTCAAACGTGTATTTGTGCTATTACTGTTGATATTCGACTTGTAACTTATGTACTTTGAACTCTATCCTCATAAAGAGACTAGAGGGGTGTGTTTAAGACTAAATACATATATTTTAAATATATACCTGGTGTGGTCCTCTTTCATTTGGTCACTCAAGAGATTATAGACTGGTAAAACAAGCTGCTTTACATTCCTTCAAGACTTAGTCTGAAGGCTGCTCTCCATAGCTACCACTTGGATAGCTTTCAATAAAGGTTGTCTTTAACCTATCTCCAATAAGGGGTTGTTTGGACTGGTGCAAGGTGCCCAGTATAATTAGTGGACAGCATATACCAGGCCAACTTCTCACATTGGTGGCAGCGGTGGGATTCCAGCTTGCTATTGTTTTACCAGATAATCTCAATTGAATTGATCAACTGAAAACCACTAAGGGTATCTTAGGTACATATAAATCAAGCTTAGGATACAGTAAGTTCTACTGAACTTAGAGTTGTGTGTTAAGGGATAGCACACCCTTTCTACAACTCAAGAGAGTTTAGTAGGCCACACTAGAGTAGGTAGTGCATACACCACACCACACTAGTAATGTCTTCACTGCCAGGAACCAGTGAGCTCCTGCCATCCGGATATGACAACCTCTCATTCTTGGAATTAAGAGAGTTGTGCAAGGTTAGGATGTTAAAGACAGGCAAAAGTGCCAACACCCAACGTCTCCTGGAGATGCTTCTGCTAGATGATCTTAGAAGACCCCTAGGGTCTGCAAGGGTAGGCAGAGAGGGTGGGGCAGAAGATGAGGGAGGGGCCAGGGATAAAAATGCCCAGGACCTGACCTCTGAAACTGGCCAGGGGGATGACAATGATCCTGACCTGGACAATGCAGCTACTCCTGAGGATGAGGAGGAGGCCCAGAATGACCTCCCCTTTGTCCCCCCAGGAAGAGTTGTGAGTGTGCCCAGAAGGTCTAGATCTCCTTCTCAGGAGTCTAACCACTCTGACACCTCAGTAGGGACCTCTGTTTCTTCTCATAGGAGGGAATCCTCTCATGAGAGGAGAAAGAGACTGCTTCAGTATGAACAAGCCCAGCTTGAGCTCAGAAAACAGCAGTTGGCTATAGGCAGGGAGTCCCTAGATCTCTTTAGAGAGAGAAAAAAGATGGGACTAGAGTCCCATGGTGGCAGCAACTTCCCTAGTGGTAGGGAAAGGTCTTATGACCATAGAAACCTAAGCAAGATTGTCCCTCCCTACCAGAGTGGGGATGACATCCACAAATGGATTACTGCACTGGAAAGGGCCTGTAAAGTTCAAAGGGTCCCCCAGGAGCAGTGGGCAGCAATCTTGTGGCTCTCCTTTGCAGACAAAGGTAGAGATACACTCCTCACTGTTAGAGAAGAGGATGCTGACAATTACAAAGTCTTGAAGAGTGCTCTGATTGATGGGTTTGGCCTAACCACTGAACAGTATAGGTTGAAGTTCAGAGATACCCAAAAGGCTCAGACTCAAGACTGGGTTGACTTTGTAGATTGTGCTACTAAGGCTCTGGAAGGTTGGATACATGGCAGCAAGGTGCATGACTTTATAGGATTGTACAATTTGATTATGAGGGAGCAGATCCTTAATAATTGTCAAAACCAGCTTTTACACCAGTACCTGGTGGACTCTGATCTGACCTCTCCCCAAGAATTGGGAAAGAAGGCAGACAAATGGGTCAGAACCAGGGTGAGGCCTAAGAATCAGGGTGGTGACCAGAAGAAAGATTCTACCAAGTCCCAAGAGAAAGGTGGGGATAAATCTAAGGATAAGTCCACTACAGGGCCCCAAAAGTCCTCTTCTGGGGGTGGGTCCCAAACTCCTTCCTGTCCTGAAAAGAAACCATATTGCCATGTCTGTAAAAAGCCTGGACACTGGAAAACTGATCCCAGTTGCCCCAGGATTGGCAATAAAGAAAATGTTCCTCCAACAATTACTACCACCCCTCCTGGTACTACCAGTAGTAATCCTCCAGTTGGGAGTAGTGCACCCAAAAAGTTAGGTGCTTTTGCAAGGGGAACAGAGGTGTGCCCTAGTTTAGACAGGACCCCCTCAACAGACTCCTCTGACTCTGATGGTGGTATAGGATTTGCCACCTTTACCATGGGTCCCAATGCATTGGGCAGGTACAGACTGGAGCCAATGATTAATGGTCAGAAAGCTGTGGCATTCAGGGACACAGGGGCTAGTGTCACCATGGTGGCAGGGAAACTAGTCCCCCCTCACCAGCTTTTACCTGAGTTTAAATACCAGGTGACCAACATAGATGGTGTCAGAACAGATCACCCCATGGCCATAGTCAATCTCAGCTGGGAAGGGGTCACAGGCCCAAAAAGAGTGGCAGTGTCCCCCAACTTGCCTGTAGATTGCCTGATGGGCAATGATCTGGAAATTTCAGCCTGGGCTGAAGTTGAACAACAAACCCATCTGAGAATGCTGGGCGTCCCTGTAAAGGTTAGTGGGGCTGTGATGGCCACAGCCCAAACCCAGGGAAATTTTGGAGAGAGGGAGCCTGGAAGAATGGCCCACTCTCCCCCAAAAGAGAGCACAAGGGTTGAAGAAAAGTCTTCTTCCCTCCAGACAGTAGGTAAGGGTCAGCCTCCTCAGGGAACTGACCCTACCCCTAGTGAAGGAACTGCCCCAGAGGTAGTCAGGCCTGGCCTGGCCACACCCCTGATGGCAGAGGACCCTTCCAAGGTGGTACCCAGTCTGGAGCAGGTAACCTGCCCCTTTCTACCCTGCCTCAGTCAGCCCAGGGCTGCAGAGGTCAGGGAGGTCAGTGGACCCCCCAGGGCCCCCTGTCCAGAGGAACCCCACCATCAGCAGATTAGGGGCACCCAGTCTAGTAGCCCTAGCCAGGTGAAAATTCCTCAACACACTGAGGGATCCCCCATACCTTTGTATAGGGACCTCCCCCAGAAGGACTCTGTTAGGCAAGGGCAAACCTGCGACCAAAAGGTTCCAAACCTGCCATGTCCCTCCAGTGGTCCATCCAAAGGGACCCAACCCCCAGCTGTAGACAGCCAAAGGTTGACCCTTAGAGCAAAGTGCAACTCAGTCATGGAAAGACAGGCATACATGGTGACCAGTGATCTGAGGAAGCTGAGACCAACCTTCCTAGGGCCTCATTTCCCTACTCAGACACCTCACCAGCCTTGTACTTTACCAAAGCACACCACAGGTAGTAATTCCCCATGGTGGAGACCCTCTCATACCCTTAGGGTGAGGGATTGCTTAGTGGACCATAAGACAGGGGGCAACCATGCTAGTGCAGGTGCTTCCTTATATGGCCACTTAGTCATTAAAGGCTCAACTGGCCAAGGTTAGCCTTATCTCCTTTCGTGTGGGGGGGTGTGAGAAGTTGGCCTGGTATATGCTGTTCACTAATTAAAGTGGACACCTTGCACCAGAACAATTCGACTCTTATGGTAGATAGGTTTAAGACAACCTTTAAAGAAAGCTATCCTAGTGGTAGCTGTGGAGAGCAGCCTTCAGGCTAAGTCTTGAAGGAATGTAAAGCAGCTTGTTTTACCACACAATCTCTTGAATCACCAAATGAAAAGACACCACACAGGTATATATATCAAATATATATGTATTTATTAATAAACACTCTCTACTAATCTCTTTATGAGATTAGAGGTCAGTAACATATGTATAAGTCAAATGTTATCAAAATAAGTTTAGCACAATCGAATATCACAATCTTAGTTTGACTAGACCTAGGTCTAGGGCATCTAGAATCGAGGGACCCCCAAGAACCACCCCAGGTAGTTGTAGGAGACCCACAGGGGATGGACGCGGTGTCCTGGCACAGGTGCGAGTCCTGTACGAGTCTATGCGCACAGACGCGATTGAGATTTCAATGTTAAAGATCCCTTGCGTGTTCGAGGCGAACACACCGATCGGTCCTTGTACGAGTCGAAGGACGCGGTTTCAGATAGAGTTGCAAGGGAGATGGACGCGCTGTGTCTAACACAGACGCGAACCTTGTGCGAGTCAGTGCAATGGAGGTCTCGATGTTACAGGCCCCTTGTGTGTTCGAGGCGAACACCGATCGGACTCAGTACGAGTCGAAGGACTCAGTTCTAGATAGTGTTACAAAGGAGATGGACGCGGTGTGTCTAACACAGACGCGAACCCTGTACGAGTCAGCGCAATTGTCGCACTTGGAAAATAAGAGTTTTAGGGCACTTCGAGGGAAGCTACAAGCAAGTCACTTACAGTGTAAGTAGTTCTAGGGCCCACACCCACGGGAGCACCGTAGTGCTGAAGTTACCTCACCCAGGGGAGCCGGGTGCATAGGTATTCTTTGGTGTCGGGTCGCGGCGTCGTTTTCAATGGGAGCCAGTGAAGACTTGCTGCTTGCGGCGACAGGAGAAGTGTCCGGAGAAATCCAAGCCTGGATTCGGAAGATGGAAGACCTGAAAGCAGAGGGGACAGTGTTCACAGTCACTTGGCAGTGACTCGGGGCAAGGAAGATGGATGCCCAACGTCGTCGCAAGATTCGGGTCGTTCGCGGGTGCCTTGACTCTTCAGCCATGAGGTCCAGGAGGTGTCGACGATGACCAGGAGCTGGATTCGGCGTGTCCCACGATGTCTGCGGCTTACTGCGGTGTCGGCGACTCGATTGGAGCCAACAAGCCTTGGTAACAGCAAGTCTTGGGGAAAGTGTGAAGAGGCAATGGTGCAGACCAGCAAGGTCTGGGGGACTCACCCAGCGAAGGTAAGTCAGGGCAGGCGTGGAGCAACCAGGGGAGCCCTTTGGTTTCTTTAGAAAGTCTTTTGGGGACCCACAAGCCGGCTGGCAAGGGATCGCGAAGACGCGTTGGGAGGATTCGCTCACAGGGGCCCACGGTCTCTCGGGACGTGGTAGGCCTCTGATCTTCGGAGGGTTCCTGCTGGAGGCTAGGACCACACGTGGTCCAAAGCACAAGTTCGTGGAACGTTGTGAAGGGGTTGCACTCGACAATAGTGCACGGTACCCAGGGGTCACGGTTCCTCGTTACTCTTGGGGTCCACTGGCCTCAGCTTCGCTGGGGACTCACGATGGCCTTTGAGAAGTCAGGAAATCCACTTCTTGGGCTGCAGGGACTTTGGACTCCAGTGGGAGCAGCGTAGTTTGCGACCGTCGTTTGTAGTTTTTGGTGCCTGCCAAGCAGGGGAGTCACTCCTTGACTCCAAGGGAGATTCTTCAGTCTTCCAAAGGTAGTGGAACGTTGAAGGTCCGGGATTCGTCTTCAGAGCGTCGTCCAGGGAAATCTAGGTTGCAATGCACAGGTTCCCCCTCTTATACTAAAAGAAAGGGAGGGACTAGCTCTATGACCCTACCTATGGGAGGGTCAGGGAAGGGGGTGGCTACACCCACTTCCCTTTGTCCAGTTTTGCGCCAGAGCAGGGGCAGGTAGCCCCTGAGCCGGTTTGAACTGGGGTATGCACAGAGGAGCCTTCTGCTCCCCCAGTGCAGGACTTCAAAGCCCTCTAAGAGTGCACCCACCCAGCCCCAATACACTAAACCCTGTCTGGAAGGTGGTCACACCCCCTTGGGACAGGATATCTATTGTTGGGCTTCCTCCACTGCGAGTGTTGGTCATCAGCAGGAGGGCAGCCCAGTGTCTGTGACTGGTGGCATCCATTTTGTGATGCCAGGGCTCTGCAGGATTCTACCGCGTTTCCCCAGTTGGTTCATGTCTATCCCTCTAGAAGGGTGGAATGCTACCCCCGCCGCCAGGACTGGCACGGGGGTAGTATTCCAAGATGTTTGACACCAAACACGACATGTTTCGATGCAGCCATTCCAAAGTTAGCATTTTACCGCGAGGATATAATGCACTTAAAAGTATATGGTTTAACCGCATCCACAAACAGCACCAGAGAATGGACTCTGAGAGCTGCAGAGGGGCCCTGCTCAGGCAGAGGCACCCCCTCACATAGAAGCCAAGCACCCTGCCCTCAGGATTGATAGGGCCTGCCTTAGGGGTGACTGATAGGTTTATATGTGTGTGTAGGAGAGATATAGGGGACCTATATCTCAGTGAGGGGTGCTAGCACTTCCTCACTGTGAGAAGTTGGCCTGGTATATGCTGTTCACTAATTAAAGTGGACACCTTGCACCAGAACAATTCGACTCTTATGGTAGATAGGTTTAAGACAACCTTTATAGAAAGCTATCCTAGTGGTAGCTGTGGAGAGCAGCTTTCAGGCTAAGTCTTGAAGGAATGTAAAGCAGCTTGTTTTACCACACAATCTCTTGAATCACCAAATGAAAAGACACCACACAGGTATATATATCAAATATATATGTATTTATTAATAAACACTCTCTACTAATCTCTTTATGAGATTAGAGGTCAGGAACATATGTACAAGTCGAATATTATCAGAATAAGTTTAGCACAATCGAATATCACAATTTTAGTTTGCTAGACCTAGGTCTAGGGCATCTAGAATCGAGGGACCCCTAAGAACCACCCCAGGTAGTTGTAGGAGACCCACAGGGGACGGACGCGGTGACCTGGCACCGGTGCGAATCCTGTACGAGTCTATGCACTCAGACGCGATTGAGATATCAATGTTAAAGGTCCCTTGCGTGTTCGAGGCGAACACACCGATCGGTCTTTGTACGAGTCGAAGGACGCGGTTACAGATGGAATTGCAAGGGAGTTGGACGCGGTGTGTCTAACACAGACGCGAAACCTGTACGAGTCAGTGCGATAGTCGCACTTGGAAAGTTAGAGTTTTAGGACACTTCGAGGGAAGCTACAAGCAAGTCACTTACAGGGTAAGTAGTTCTAGGGCCCACACCCACAGGAGCACCAAAGTGCTGAAGTTACCTCACCCAGGGGAGCCGGGTGCATAGGTGTTCTTTGGTGTCGGGTCGCGGCGTCGTTTTCAATGGGAGCCAGTGAAGACTTGCTGCTTGCGGCGACAGGAGAAGTGTCCGCAGGAATCCAAGCCTGGATTCAGAAGATGGAAGACCTGAAAGCAGAGGGGACAGTGTTCAAAGTCACTTGGCAGTGACTCGGGGCAAAGAAGATGGATGCCCACCGTCGTTGCAAGATTCAGGTCGTTCGTGGTTGCCTTGACTCTTCAGCCACGAGGTCCAGGAGGCGTCAACAATGACCAGGAGCTGGATTCGGCGTGTCCCACGATGTCTGCAGCTTACTGCGTTGTCAGCAACTCGATCGGAGCCAACAAGCCTTGGTAACAGCAAGTCTCGGGGAAAGTGTGAAGAGGCAATGGCGCAGACCAGCAAGGTCTGTGAGACTCACCCAGGGAGGGTAAGTCAGGGCAGGCCTGGAGCAACCAGGGGAGCCCTTCGGTTTCTTTAGAAAGTCTTCTGGGGACCCACAAGCCGGCTGGCAAGGGATCACAAAGACGCCTCAGGAGGAATCACTCACAGGGGTCCACGGTCACTCGGGATGTGGTAGGCCTCTGATCTTAGGAGGGATTCCTGCTGGAGGCTTGGACCACACGTGGTCCAACGCACAAGTTCGTGGAACATTGTGAAGGGGTTGCACTCGACAATAGTGCACGGTACCCAGGGGTCGCGGTTCCTTGTTACTCTTGGGGTCCACTGGCCTCAGCTTCGCTGGGGCCTCACGATGGCCTTTGAGAAGTCAGGAAATCCACTTCTTGGGCTGCAGGGAATTCGGACTCCGGCGGGAGCGGCGTAGTTTGCGACCGTCGTTTGTAGTTTTTGGGTGCCTGCCAAGCAGGGGAGTCACTCCTTGACTCCAAGGGAGATTCTTCAGTCTTCCAAAGGTAGTGGAACGTCGAAGGTCCGGGATTCTTCTTGTAGAGCGTCGTCCAGGGAAATCTAGGGTGCAATGCACAGGTTCCCCCTCTTATACTAAAAGAAGGGGAGGGACTAGCTCTATGACCCTACCTATGGGAGGGTCAGGGGAGTGGGTGGCTACACCCACTTCCCTTTGTCCAGTTTCGCGCCAGAGCAGGGACAGGTAGCCCCTGAGCCAGTTTGAACTGGCATATGCACAGAGGAGCCTTCTGCTCCCCCAGTGCAGGACTTCAAAGCACTCTAGGAGTGCACCCACCCAGCCCCAATACACTAAACCCTGTCTGGGAGGTGGTCACACCCCCTTGGGACAGGATATCTATTGTTGGGCTTCCTCCACTGCGAGTGTTGGTCATCAGCAGGAGGGCAGCCCAGTGTCTGTGACTGGTGGCATCCATTTTGTGATGCCAGGGCTCTGCAGGATTCTACCGCGTTTCCACAGTAGGTACATGTCTATCCCTCTAGAAGGGTGGAATGCTACCCCCGCCGCCAGGACTGGCGGGGGGTAGTATTCCAAGATGTTTGACACCAAACACGACATGTTTCGATGCAGCCATTCCAAAGTTAGCATTTTACCTCGAGGATATAATGCACTTAAAAGTATATGGCTTAACCGCATCCACAAACAGCACCAGAGAATGGACTCTGAGAGCTGCAGAGGGGCCCTGCTCAGGAAGAGGCACCCCCTCACATAGAAGCCAAGCACCCTGCCCTCAGGATTGATAGGGCCTGCCTTAGGGGTGACTGATAGGGTTATATGTGTGTGTAGGAGAGATATAGGGAACCTATATCTCAGTGAGGGGTGCTAGCACTTCCTCACTCAGGCTGCAGTAGCAGGCCTGTGGTGTCAGATTTAGTCTGCTTCCCAGGGGTGGCATAATACATGCTGCAGCCCCTGGTAGGCCTGTGAAGCACCTATGCCCTTGGTACCTAAGGTACCATATACTAGGGACTCATAAGGTACCACAGTATCCAATCACTAGTGCACCTAGAGTACACTCCAAATCGCTTAGAGAGAACAGAGAGGCTGGGGCCCTGATTAGCAGGGTCCCAGCCTGACTATAGCCAGAAACCAGTGTAAACATCAGGAAAAAAGTGGGGGCAACATAAGAGGCAGATCCTACTCTCCTACACAACCCCCCCCCCAAACGCAGGGACACTAAACTAACTTTGACCAGTTGAGTCTTCGTGTTCAAAGTGGAAATACCTTGAGAGTCCATCTGCATTGGCATGTTGGGTCCCAGGTCTATGTTCCACTGTATAGTCCATCCCCTGTAGGGGAATGGACCACCTCAAAAGTTTTGGGTTTTCTCCTTTCATTTGTTTAAGCCATAGAAGGGGCTTGTGGTCGGTCTGAACTATGAAGTGAGTACCAAACAAGTATGGCCTCAGCTTCTTCAGGGCCCATACCACAGCAAAGGCCTCCCTCTCTATAGCTGACCAACGTTTCTCTCTAGGGGTCAGCCTTCTGCTAATAAAAGCTACTGGCTGGTCTTGACCTTCATCATTCAGTTGAGACAGTACAGCTCCCACACCCAGCTCAGAAGCATCTGTTTGGACAATGAACTTTTTGGTGTAGTCTGGACTCTGTAAGATGGGGGCAGTGCACATGGCCTGCTTTAGGTCTTCAAATGCCTTCTGACAGCTAGCTGTCCACTGAACCTTTTTGGCATTTTCTTTGAGGTCAGATCATTCAAGGGGGTCACTATAGATCCATATCCCTTGACAAACCTCCTATAGTACCCAGACAGGCCTAAGAAGGCTCTCACCTGTGTCTGGGTGGTTGGAGCAACCCATACCATTATGGTTTGGATTTTGCTCTGTAAAGGCTGAACCTGGCCTCCACCTACAAGGTGGCCCAGGTACACAACCTGACTCTGCCCTATCTCGCACTTAGTGGCCTTGATAGTGAGGCCTGCCTTCTGCAAGGCCTCCAAAACATTCCTGAGGTGGACCAGGTGATCCTGCCAGGAGGAACTAAAGACAGCAATATCATCTAGATAAGCTGAGCAATAAGTTTCCATCCCTGTCAGAACTTTACTCACCAACCTCTGAAAAGTGGCAGGTGCATTTTTCAATCCAAAGGGCATCACCACAAAGTGGTAGTGCCCCCCAGGGGTCGAAAATGCTGTCTTGGCTTTTGCATCATCAGCTAATCTGATCTGCCAGTAGCCAGCTGTTAGGTCAAACGTGCTTAGATACTTGGCTGAGGCCAAAGTATCAATCAGCTCATCTGCCCTTGGTATGGGATAGGCATCAGTCCTAGTGACTGCATTGAGGCCTCTGTAGTCTACACAAAACCTCATTTCTTTCTTACCACCCTGGGTATGAGGCTTGGGTACCAGGACTACTGGACTAGCCCAAGGGCTATCTGAAGGCTCAATTACACCTAGCTCCAACATTTTCTGGACTTCAGTCCTGATACAGTCCCTGACATGGTCAGGTTGCCTGTAGATTTTATTCTTGACAGGCAGACTGTCTCCAGTGTCCACCTTGTGGGTGCACCAGGAAGTCCGACTAGGGGTCAGGCTAAACATATGTCTAAACTGTTGCAGAACTTATCTGCACTCAGTTTGCTGATGGTCGGTGAGGCTGCTTGCCAAAGCAACACCATCTACTGACCCATCATCAGGGTTCTGAGAGAGCAGGTCAGAGAGAGGGTCACTCTCCTCCTCCTGGTCCTCATCAGTTGCCATGAGCAAGCCCATGTCAGCCCTGTCAACATATGGCTTTAATCTGTTGACATGGAGCACCCTCAGGGGGCTCCTGGGAGTTCCAAGATCCACCAGGTAGGTGGCTTCTCCCTTCTGTTCAACTATTGTATGGGGGCCACTCCACTTGTCCTGGAGGGCTGCTGGGGCCACAGGCTCCAACACCCACACTTTCTGTCCTGGCTGGTACACAGTCAGTACAGCCTTTTGGTCATGCCAAGCTTTTTGTAATTCTTGGCTGGCCTCTAGGTTTTTGGTTGCCTTTTTCATGTACTCTGCCATCCGGGAGCGGAGACCAAGTACATAGTCCATCACATCTTGTTTGGGGGCTTGAGAGGTAACTCCCAGCCCTCTTTTACCAAACACAGTGGACCTCTCACAGGATGCCCAAACAGAAGCTCAAATGGGCTGTAACCAACCCCCTTCTGTGGAACCTCTCTGTATGCAAACAACAGGCAAGGAAGAAGAAGGTCCCATTTCCGCCTAAGTTTCTCTGGGAGTCCTTTAATCATTCCTTTCAAGGTTTTGTTGAAACGTTCAACTAAACCATTGCATTGTGGGTGATAGGGGGTGGTGAACTTATAAGTCACACCACACTCCTTCCACATTGCTTTCAGATATCCTGACATGAAGTTGGTACCTCTGTCAGAAATGACCTCCTTTGGAAAACCCACTCTGGAGAAAACTCCAATGAGGGCTCTTGCCACCACAGGGGCTGTGGTGGTCCTCAGGGAATTGCTTCTGGGTACCTGGTGGCATGATCCACTACCACCAGGATAAACCTGTGCCCAGATGCAGTTTGAGGGTCAAGGGGACCAACAATGTCAATCCCTACCCTTTCAAAGGGTACCCCCACCACCGGTAGTGGTATCAGGGGGCCTTTGTTGTGCCACCTGTCTTACCACTGGCTTGGCATGTGACACAGGAGCGACAAAACTCCTTTGTGTCCTCTGACATATGTGGCCAATGAAAATGTGGAACAAGCCTGTCCCAGGTCTTGCTTTGGCCCAAGTGTCCTGCTAAAGGGATGTCATGTGCTAGGGTCAAGAGGAACCCCCTAAACATCTGAGGTATTACCATCCTCCTGGTGGCTCCAGGGGCTGGGTCTCTATTCTCAGAATATAGGAGTCCCTCATCCCAATAAACTTTATGGGACCCACTAGCACTCCCAGCAGCCTCAGCAGCAGCCTGCTGTCTGAGGGGTTCAAGAGAGGGGCAGCACTGTTGCTCCTTCCTCAGATCTTCCCTAGAAGGGCCCCCTGCCCCCAAGAACTCAACCTGATCAGGCTCAAGTCCATCTGGGGCAGTTCCTTCTTCAGGATCTACTTCACCTCCCTCTGGGGGTGAATCTGTGATCTGAGACAGAGGGGAAGGGACTGCCTTTACCCTACTGCTCCTCCTCTTGGGAAGCATCTGGTCCATTGTTCCAGGATCCAGAGCTGGTTCAGTGTCATGCATTCTTGCTTGTGACCTGGTCACAACAAATACCTCTGCAGGGATGCCCAGCATCTCAGCATGAGTCCATAACTCTACTTCAGACCAGGCTGAAGTCTCTAGATCATTGCCCAATAGACATTCGACAGGGAGGTCTGCACTGACTACAACCTTCTTGAGGCCAGTTACCCCTCCCCAGGAGAAATTCACAACTGCCAGACTATGGTTGGTCTTGACGTTGCTTGCATTGGTCACCTGGTACATTTCGCCCAGGATGATCTGTCCAGGGTCCACAAGATCCTCTGCCACCATGGTGACACTAGCACCTGTGTCCCTAAATGCCAAAGCCTGTTTGCCATTTATTACAGGCTGCTGTTTGTATTTGCCCAGATTACTGGGACTCACTAGGAAGGACATATTAAGGTCTCCCTCACAAATCAGCATTGCCTGAGTGGGCACTCTGACTAGGTCAGAGTCCACTTCAGAACCCAGGGTCAACCCTACTACACCCTTCTTCTGTGTACCACCTCCACCAGTAGCTGAACTAGGGGAACAGTTGCCTTAGGGGCAGTAGTGGTGGTGGTTTGGTCTTTGGACTTGTTACAGTCAGAAGTCCAGTGCCCTTTCTGTTTACAGAATTGGCACCAGGGCTTCTTTTGGCCTTTTCCCTTGTTGGATTGTGACTCCCCACCAGATGCAGATTTTTGGGCCCTTGTGAAGACTTCTGGTCTTTTGACTTATCCCCACCTTTCTCAGAGCCCTTAGGATCTTGCTTCTTGGTGTCACCCCCTTGGTTCTGGGGTTTCTGCCTCACCCTGGTTCTGACCCATTTGTCTGCCTTCTTTCCCAATTCTTGGGGAGAGGTCAGATCCGAGTCCACCAGGTACTGATGCAACAACTGGTTCTGGCAATTATTAAGGATCTGTTCTCTCATCATCAGATTATACAATCCCTTGAAATCAGTAACCCTACTGCCAACCAGCCAACCCTCCAGAGCCTTGGTTGCACAATCAACAAAGTCAGTCCAGTCCTGAGTCTGTGCCTTCTGGGTGTCTCTGAACTTCAACCTGTACTGCTCAGTGGTTAGCCAAACCCATCTATTAGTGCACTCTTCAGGACTTCATAATCATCAGCATCCTCTTCTCTAACAGTGAGGAGCTTGTCTCTACCTTTATCTGAAAAGGAGAGCCACCAGATTGCTGCCCACTGCTTTTGGGGGACCTGTTGTACTCTACAGGCCTTCTCCATAGCAGTTATCCACTTGTGGATATCATCCCCACTCTGGTAGGGAGGAACAACCTTGCTCAGGTTCCTATGGTCTGGAATAGATTCTCTGCCTCTAGGGGCACTGTTGCTGCCACCAAGGGGTTCTAACCCCTCTCTTCTAGAAGCTCTCTGGATCTCCAGGGCTTCTCTATCCAGTGCCAACTGCTTGGTTCTGAGGGCAACTCTTGCTTCCTCATACTGCAGCCGTTTGCACAGTCTTTCAGAGGAGGTCTCTCTTATGGGAAAGTATGAGTTCCTCTTGTGGACAAATTCTCTGCCAGAGTGATAAGAGTGCTCAGATTCCCTGGAAGGGGACCTATGCCTCTCATCCACTCTGTCAGTTCTCTTAGGGAGAATTCCTCTGTCCTTTTCAGGCCCCTTGAGGCCTGGCCCTTCAATCACAGAGTCCTGGTCATTCGGATTTTCATCGTCTGACTCAGATACTGTAATTGACCCACCCACTGATTCAGACCCATTAGCTCCTAGAGCCAATCTAAGATCATCTGCTGTCAGCAGATCTATCAGGTGTAGGGTTGAGGGACTCTGTCCTAGCCTCAGGTGTCTTTCAACACACATGGCTTTCAAGTCAGAGAAAGCCATGTCCTTATACTGAGGCTGAGTGGATCCACTGGTTCCACCCTTTAAGGACATTCTAGTGTTGTGCAGTGTTGTACTACCTACACTAGTTTGTGGCCTACTGATACTAGCTTGAGCTGTAGAAAGGGTGTGCTATCCCTTGGCACACAGCTCTAAGTTCAGTAGAACTTATTGATACTAAGCTTGACTTTATATGTACCTTAAGTACCTATAGTGGTTTTCAGTTAGTAATTCAAATAGAGATTTTCTGGTAAAACAATAGCAAGCTGGAATCCCACACGCTGCCCACCAATGTGAGAAGTTGGCCTGGTATATGCTGTTCACTAATTAAAGTGGACACCTTGCACCAGAACAATTCGACTCTTATGGTAGATAAGTTTAAGACAACCTTTAAAGAAAGCTATCCTAGTGGTAGCTGTGGAGAGCAGCCTTCAGGCTAAGTCTTGAAGGAATGTAAAGCAGCTTGTTTTACCACACAATCTCTTGAATCACCAAATGAAAAGACACCACACAGGTATATATATCAAATATATATGTATTTATTAATAAACACTCTCTACTAATCTCTTTATGAGATTAGAGGTCAGGAACATATGTACAAGTCAAATGTTATCAAAATAAGTTTAGCACAATCGAATATCACAATCTTAGTTTGACTAGACCTAGGTCTAGGGCATCTAGAATCGAGGGACCCCCAAGAACCACCCCAGGTAGTTGTAGGAGACCCACAGGGGACGGACGCGGTGTCCTGGCACCGGTGCGAGTCCTGTACGAGTCTAGAACACAGTCCCGGGCACACGTATTGAGGGTAAAATAGAACAAGGAGTCTCGTATGAGTTCAAGATTGCTTGAGTCGACACCAGAGTGATTATTGAAAGTTATTTAATGAGGCAACAACAAAAGAAAGCAACCAGCCGACACGTGTTTCGTCATGCGGGAATGATCCCGTGACTCATCAGGGCTGGGGAGGATACAAGACATAAAATGAGGGAATTGAAGTGCCACATTGATAATATATCTAAAAGGAAACACTGGAGGGAAAGGGGAAAACCCTAGGAGTGTGGAAACCCTACATACGACAGTGGGCGGGTGACAAGAATTGTGACTGGTGTGAGTGCCGCTATCATGATGGAAAATCACGACAAAATCGCGGGAAAAAAACACGGTAAACAAATAGAGTGACTCGGTGTAAAAGTGTCAACTGACGTGCGAAACAGTTGCGTGGTGGATGTGGAGTGTAGGG
This sequence comes from Calotriton arnoldi, assembly GCA_963921515.1. Classification (NCBI taxonomy): domain Eukaryota; kingdom Metazoa; phylum Chordata; class Amphibia; order Caudata; family Salamandridae; genus Calotriton; species Calotriton arnoldi. Next base: position 15,654 of record CAWUFW010025076.1, on the reverse strand, counting down.
GAGAAGAAGAAAGGGAGGGACCCTTACATAATGTACGAGTCTATGCGCACAGACACGATTGAGATTTCAATGTTAAAGGTCCCTTGCGTGTTCGAGGCGAACACACCGATCGGTCCTTGTACGAGTCGAAGGACGCGGTTTCAGATAGAGTTGCAAGGGAGATGGACGCGCTGTGTCTAACACAGACGCGAACCTTGTGCGAGTCAGTGCAATGGAGGTCTCGATGTTACAGGCCCCTTGTGTGTTCGAGGCGAACACCGATCGGACTCAGTACGAGTCGAAGGACACAGTTCTAGATAGTGTTACAAAGGAGATGGACGCGGTGTGTACGAGTCAGCGCAATTGTCGCACTTGGAAAATAAGAGTTTTAGGGCACTTCGAGGGAAGCTACAAGCGAGTCACTTACAGGGTAAGTAGTTCTAGGGCCCACACCCATGGGAGCACCGTAGTGCTGAAGTTACCTCACCCAGGGGAGCCGGGTGCATAGGTGTTCTTTGGTGTCGGGTCGCGGCGTCATTTTCAATGGGAGCCAGTGAAGACTTGCTGCTTGCGGCGACAGGAGAAGTGTCCGGAGGAATCCAAGCCTGGATTCGGAAGATGGAAGACCTGAAAGCAGAGGGGACAGTTTTTCACAGTCACATGGCAGTGACTCGGGGCAAGGAAGATGGATGCCCACCGTCGTTGCAAGATTCAGGTTGTTTGCGGGTGCCTTGACTCTTCAGCCACGAGGTCCAGGAGGCGTCGACGATGACCAGGAGCTGGATTCGGTGTGCCCACGATGTCTGCGGCTTACTACGTTGTCGGCGACTCAATTGGAGCTAACAAGCCTTGGTAACAGCAAGTCTCAGGGAAAGTGTGAAGAGGCAATGGCGCAGATCAGCAAAATCTGGGGGACTCACCCAGCGAGGGTAAGTCAGGGCAGGCCTGGAGCAACCAGGGGAGCCCTTTGGTTTCTTTAGAAAGTCTTCCTGGGACCCACAAGCTGGCTGGCAAGGGATCGCAAAGACGCCTCTGGAGGATTCGCTCACAGGGGCCCACGGTCTCTCGGAACATGGTAGGCCTCTGATCTTTGGAGGGATTCCTGCTGGAGGCTAGGACCACACGTGGTCCAAAGCACAAGTACGTAAAATGTTGTGAAGGGGTTGCACTCGACAATAGTGCACGCTACCCAGGGGTCACGGTTCCTCGTTACTCTTGGGGTCCACTGGCCTTAGCTTCGCTGGGGACTCACGATGGCCTTTGAGAAGTCAGGAAATCCATTTCTTGGGCTGCAGGGACTTCGGACTCAGGCGGGAGCAGCGTAGTTTGCGACCGTCGTTTGTAGTTTTTGGTGCCTGCCAAGCAGGGGAGTCACTCCTTGACTCCAAGGGAGATTCTTCAGTCTTCCAAAGGTAGTGGAACATCGAAGGTCCGGGATTCGTCTTCAGAGCGTCATCCAGGGAAATCTAGGTTGCAATGCACAGGTTCCCCCTCTTATACTAAAAGAAAGGGAGGGACTAGGTCTATGACCCTACCTATGGGAGGGTCAGGGGAGGGGGTGGCTACACCCACTTCCCTTTGTCCAGTTTTGCACCAGAGCAGGGGCAGGTAGCCCCTGAGCCGGTTTGAACTGGGGTATGCACAGAGGAGCCTTCTGCTCCCCCAGTGCAGGACTTCAAAGCACTCTAAGAGTGCACCCACCCAGCCCCAATACACTAAACCCTGTCTGGAAGGTGGTCACACCCCCTTGGGACAGGATATCTATTGTTGGGCTTCCTCCACTGCGAGTGTTGGTCATCAGCAGGAGGGCAGCCCAGTGTCTGTGACTGGTGGCATCCATTTTGTGATGCCAGGGCTCTGCAGGATTCTACAGCGTTTTCCCAGTAGGTACATGTCTATCCCTCTAGAAGGGTGGAATGCTACCCCCACCACCAGGACTGGCGGGGGGGGGGTAGTATTCCAAGATGTTTGACACCAAACACAACATGTTTCGATGCAGCCATTCCAAAGTTAGCATTTTACCGCGAGGATATAATGCACTTAAAAGTATATGGTTTAACCGCATCCACAAACAGCACCAGAGAATGGACTCTGAGAGCTGCAGAGGCACCCCCTCACATAGAAGCCAAGCACCCTGCCCTCAGGATTGATAGGGCCTGCCTTAGGGGTGACTGATAGGTTTATATGTGTGTGTAGGAGAGATATAGGGGACCTATATCTCAGTGAGGGGTGCTAGCACTTCCTCACCCAGCCTGCAGTAGCAGGCCTGTGGTGTCAGATTTAGTCTGCTTCCCAGGGGTGGCACAATACATGCTGCAGCCCCTGGTAGGCCTGTGAAGTACCTATGCCCTTAGCACCTAAGGTACCATATACTAGGGACTCATAAGGAACCACAGCATCCAATCACTAGTGCACCTAGAGTGCACTCCAAGTCGTTTAGAGAGAACAGAGAGGCTGGGGCCCTGATTAGCAGGGACCCAGCCAGACTATGTCCAGAAACCAGTGTAAACATCAGAAAAAAAGTGGGGGCAACATAAGAGGCAGATCCTACTCTCCTATAGGGGGGTTATGTAGGAAGGTGGAATCTGACTATATGGTTGCCCCCACTTTTTTCCTGGTGTTTTGCTGGTTTATGACTTAGTTGGACTGGGATCCTGCTATTCAGGGCCCCAGTCGATCTGCTTCCTCTATAAAATGGTTTCCATGTACCTTAGGTACATCTTTGATTGGAATCTGGAGTGCCCTTATAAGTCCCTAGTATATGGTATACTATGTACCCAGGGCATAGGTACCCCAGAGGCCTGCCAGGGGCTGAAGCATGTATTATGCCACCCCTGGAAGGCCAGCCAAAATGACACCACAGGTCTGCTACTGCAGCCTGGGTAAGGTGGTGCATGCACCCCTTACTGTGATATAGGCTACCTATATCACTACCCTTGCACACACATATAAACCTATAAGTCACTCCTATGGCAGGCCTTAACAATCCTGAAGGCAGCGTGCTTGGTTTTTATGTGAGAGGGTGCCCCTGCATGAGCAGAGCCCCTCTGCAGCATTCGGAGTCCCTCCTCTGATGCTGTTTGTGGTACAGCCTGACCATATACTCTTAAGTGCATTATATCCTCGCGGTACAATGCTAACTTTGGACTGGCTGCACCAAAACATGTCGTGTTTGGTGTCAAACATCTTGGAATACTACCCCCCCACCAATCCTGGCGGCGGAGGTAGCATTCCACCCTTCTAGAGGGAGAGACATGTACACACCGGGCTACCCAGTAACTTCTTTCCAGAGCCCTGGCATCACAAAATGGATGCCGCTGCCACAGACACGGGTCTGGCCTCCTGCTGCTGACTGAAACTCCGGCAGGGGAGGCCTGGACAATAGGTTTCCTGTCGAAGGGAGGTGTAACCACCTCCCCAGACAGGATAGTGTGTATTGGGGCAGGGCGGGAGCACTCTCTGGTGCTTTGAAGTCCTGCACTGGGGGCACATTTGGTGTCCCTGTGCATATGCCAGTTCAAACCGGTTGCAGGGGCTACCTGCCCCTGCTCTGGCACGAAACTGGACAAAGGGAATGGGTGTAACCACCCCTCTTCCCTGACCCTCCCATAGGTGGGTCCCCAGAGTATGTCCAACCCCCTAACTTTGTATAAGTATGGGACCCCAGTCCTTAGGACTTTAGATTACCCTGGACAAAACTCTGACACTGAATCCTGGACCTTCGACGCTCTACTTGAAGATTAGAGGACTGAAGAATCTCCCTTGGGGTCAAGGAGTGACTCCCCTGCTTGGCAGGCACCTAAGAAGTAATTGTCCAGTCTGCATCGCTGAAGCTCCTGCCGGATGCCGAAGTCTTTGCATTACCAGAGGTGGATTTCCAGACTTCCCCGATGCGGCCCTGAGTCCCCAGCAAAGCTGAGGCCCGTAGCTGTCGTGGGTAATGTGGAACCATGACCCCTGGACACCGAGTACTTTTGCAAGTGCATCCTCTTCCTGGTCTTCCACAAAGTTGTGCTTTGGGCTCTGAGTAGCCCCCACCACCAGCACCCACTGCACCAAAGATCACTGGCCTCCACTCCACGAGTGTCCTGTGAGCCAGCTCCAAGTGCGTCCACTTGAGGCTCCTTCGCGGTCGCTAGTCCGTTGGCTAATGGGCCCTCCCGAAGGCAACTCTTCTTCTGCTTGGGCTTTCCTGGTTGCTCCAGATGTGCGCTGACTTACCCTTGCTGGGTGAGTCCCCCAGACCTTGCTGGTCTGCATCAACGTCCTTTCTTTATTTCCACGTGACTTGCCGTTGCCAAGGTTTGTTGGGTCCAATCCGGTCGCAGACACCCCAGCAATCGACAAACGTTGTGGGGCAGCTCGAATCCAGCTCCTGGTTGTCGTCGACACCTCCTGGACTTCGTGGCTGAAGAGTCAAGATGACCGTCAACCTACCTGAAGCACCCGACATCGGTGGGCATCTGCTCATCGCCTTCCTGGTCACTGGCTAGTGACCCAGACTCTGTCCCCTCTGCTTTCAGGTTCTTCAGATCTTCGATCCACCCTTGGATCCACCCGAACACTTTCGACTTGGTCGCCAGCAGCACTTTGCAGCAGATCGCCATTGAAAACGATGACTGTTAGAAATGGGGGTCTCTAGTTGGCAATGGCTGGCCACTGTCCAAGTAGGGACCCTTCTTCCTAAGTCAGAGTGAGAGGGCTACCCTCTTTAATACCCCTGCTCAACCCTGTGGTAACGTAGCACGAGCAGGTAGGCTTATCTCAGAGGCAGGGTGTGAAGCATTTATGATCATACACAGTAACACAATGAGGAACACTACAAAGGGACACCACACAAGTAGTTATTATAAAAAATAAGTATCTTTATATAAAGGCAGATTTATCACAAGACCAATAACTGTAAAAGCCACAATACTGTCTGTGAGAAGTTGGCCTGGTATATGCTGTTCACTAATTAAAGTGGACACCTTGCACCAGGGCAAATCGACTCTTATGGTAGATAGGTTTAAGACAACCTTTTAAAGAAAGCTATCCTAGTGGTAGCTGTGGAGAGCAGCCTTCAGGCTAAGTCTCGGAGGAATGTAAAGCAGCTTGTTTTACCATATAATCTCTTGAATCACCAAATGAAAAGACACCACACAGGTATATATATCAAATATATATGTATTTATTTCTAAATAACTCTCTACTAATCTCTTTATGAGATTAGAAGACAAACATATGCACAAATCAACGTTTCACAATAAGTTAAGCACAAAATATGGCTGGGGCCCTAGGGGCGTACCAGACCATATACTAAGTAAGAGACTTAGAAACAACGACTTGCAAGGAGACAAGGCCTAGGGCCTTCAGAAGTGCTGGGGCCTCACGAAACCACCCAAGGCAGGTAAGTAAAGGACCCACGGGGGACGCGTGCAGTGTGGATACACAGGCGCGAATCGCCGTTAACTTCAATGGGGCAAGTCGCGGTTGGAAATAAAGAGTTTTAGGATACTTCGGGAGAACCTACAAGCAAGTCACTTACAGGGTAAGTAGTTCTAGGGCCCACACCCACAGGAGCACCGTAGTGCTGGAGTTACCTCACCCAGGGAAGCCGGGTGCACAGGTGTCCTTTGGTGTCGGGTCGCGGCGTCGTTTTCAATGGCGAACAAAGAAGACTTGCTGCTTGCGGGAGCTGAAGAAGTGTCCGGTGGAATCCAAGCCTGGATTCTGGAGAAGGATGACCTGAAAGCAGAGGGGACAGTGTTCAAAGTCACTTGGCAGTGACCCGGGGCAAGGAAGATGGATGCCCACCGTCGTCGGTCGCTTCAGGTCGGTTGCGGGTGCCTTGACTCTTCAGCCACGTGGTCCAGGAGGTGTCAACGACGACCAGGAGCTGGATTCGGTGGGTCCCTCGATGTCTGCAGCTGACTGCGGTGTCGGCAACTCGATTGGAGCCAACAAGCCTTGGCAGCAGCAAGTCTCGGGGAGATGAAGAAAAGTTGATGGCGCAGACCAGCAAGGTCTGAGGGACTCACCCAGCGAGGGTAAGTCAGGGCAGGCCTGGAGCAACCAGGGGAGCCCTTTGGTTTCTTTAAGAAGTCTTCTGGGGACCCACAAGCCAGCGGGCAAGGGATCGCGAAGACACCTCGGGCGGAATCACTCAACAGGGGCCCACGGTCACTCGGGACGGTGTAGGCCTCTGATCTTCGGAGGGATTCCTGCTGGAGGTCGGGACCACACGTGGTCCAAAGCACAAGTTCGTAGAACGTTGTGAAGGGGTTGCACTCGACAATAGTGCACGGTACCCAGGGGTCGCGGTTCCTCGTTACTCGTGGGGTCCACTTGCCTCAGCTTCGCTGGGGACTCACGATGGCCTGGGAGAGGTCAGGAAATCCACTTCTTGGGCTGCAGGGACTTCGGACTCCGGCGGGAGCGGCGTAGTTTGCGACCGTCGTTGTCGTTTTTGGTGCCTGCCAAGCAGGGGAGTCACTCCTTGACTCCAAGGGAGATTCTTCTGTCTTCCAAAGGTAGTGGAACGTCGAAGGGCCAGGATTCTTCTGTAGAGCGTCGTCCAGGGGTTATCTGCTTTGCAATGGCAAGGTTCCCCCTCTTATACTAAAAAGAGGGGATGGACTAGCTCTATGACCCCACCTATGGGAGGGTCAAGGGAGGGGGTGGCTACACCCACTTCCCTTTGTCCAGTTTCGCGCCAGAGCAGGGGCAGGTAGCCCCTGAGCTGGTTTGAACTGGCATATGCACAGAGGAGCCTTCTGCTCCCCCAGTGCAGGACTTCAAAGCACTCTAAGAGTGCACCCACCCAGCCCCAATACACTAAACCCTGTCTGGAAGGTGGTTACACCTCCCTGTGACAGGATGCCTATTGTTGGGCTTCCTCCACTGCGAGTTTCGGTCATCAGCAGGAGGGCAGCCCAGTGTCTGTGACTGGTGGCATCCATTTTGTGATGCCAGGGCTCTTTAGGATTCTACCGCGTTTCCACAGCAGGTACATGTCTTATCCCTCTAGAAGGGTGGAATGCTACCCCCGCCGCCAAGATTGGCGGGGGGTAGTATTCCAAGATGTTTGACACCAAACACGACATGTTTTGATGCAGCCATTCCAAAGTTAGCATTTACCGCGAGGATATAATGCACTTAAGAGTATATGGTTTAACCGCATCCACAAACAGCACCAGAGAATGGACTCTGAGAACTGCAGAGGGGCCCTGCTCATGCAGAGGCACCCCCTCACATAGAAGCCAAGCACCCTGCCCTCAGGATTGATAGGGCCTGCCATAGGGGTGACTGATAGGTTTATATGTGTGTGCAGGAGAGATATAGGAAACCTATATCTCAGTGAGGGGTGCTAGCACCACCTCACCCAGGCTGCAGTAGCAGGCCTGTGGTGTCAGATTTAGACTGCTTCCCAGGGGTGGCATAACACATGCTGCAGCCCCTGGGAGGCCTGTGAAGTACCTATGCCCTTGGCACCTAAGGTACCATATACTAGGGACTCATAAGGCACCACAGTATCCAATCACTAGTGCACCTAGAGTGCACTCCATGTCGTTTAGAGAGAACAGAGAGGCTGGGGCCCTGATTGGCAGGGACCCAGCCAGACTATAGCCAGAAACCAGTGCTAACATCAGAAAAAAAGTGGGGGCAACATAAGAGGCAGATCCTACTCTCCTACACAACCCCCCAAACGTAGGGACACTAAACTAACCTTGACCAGTTGAGTCTTCGTGTTCAAAGTGGAAATACCTTGAGAGTCCATCTGCATTGGCATGTTGGGTCCCAGGCCTATGTTCCACTGTATAGTCCATCCCCTGTAGGGAAATGGACCACCTCAAAAGTTTTGGGTTTTCACCTTTCATCTGCTTTAGCCATAGGAGGGGCTTGTGGTCAGTCTGAACTATGAAGTGAGTGCCAAACAAGTATGGCCTCAGCTTCTTCAGGGCCCAAACCACAGCAAAGGCCTCCCTCTCTATAGCTGACCAACGTTTCTCTCTAGGGGTCAGCCTTCTGCTAATAAAAGCTACTGGCTGGTCTTGACCTTCATCATTCAGTTGAGACAGTACAGCTCCCACACCCAGCTCAGAAGCATCTGTTTGGACAATGAACTTTTTGGTGTAGTCTGGACTCTGTAAGATGGGGGCAGTGCACATGGCCTGCTTTAGGTCTTCAAATGCCTTTTGACAGCTAGCTGTCCACTGAACCTTTTTTGGCATTTTCTTAGAGGTAAGATCATTCAAGGGGGTCACTATAGATCCATATCCCTTGACAAACCTCCTATAGTACCCAGTCAGGCCTAAGAAGGCTCTCACCTGTGTCTGGGTGGTTGGAGCAACCCATTCCAGTATGGTTTGGATTTTGCTCTGCAAAGGCTGAACCTGGCCTCCACCTACAAGGTGGCCCAGGTACACAACCTGACTCTGCCCTATCTGGCACTTGGTGGCCTTGATAGTGAGGCCTGCTTTCTGCAGGGCCTCCAAAACATTTCTGAGGTGGACCAGGTGATCCTGCCAGGAGGAACTAAAGACAGCAATATCATCTAGATAAGCTGAGCAATAAGTTTCCATCCCTGCCAGAACTTTATTCACCAACCTCTGAAAAGTGGCAGGTGCATTTTTCAATCCAAAGGGCATCACCACAAAGTGGTAGTGCCCACCAGGGGTCGAAAATGCTGTTTTGGCTTTTGCATCATCAGCTAATCTGATTTGCCAGTAGCCAGCTGTTAGGTCAAATGTGCTTAGATATTTGGCTGAGGCCAAAGTATCAATCAGCTCATCTGCCCTTGGTATGGGATAGGCATCAGTCCTAGTGACTGCATTGAGGCCTCTGTAGTCTACACAAAACCTCATTTCTTTCTTACCACCCTGGGTATGAGGCTTGGGTACCAGGACTACTGGGCTAGCCCAAGGGCTATCTGAAGGCTCAATCACGCCTAACTCCAACATTTTCTGGACTTCAGTCCTGATACAGTCCCTGACATGGTCAGGTTGCCTGTAGATTTTATTCTTGACAGGCAGACTGTCCCCAGTGTCCACCTCATGGGTGCACCAGGTAGTCTGACTAGGGGTCAGGCTAAACATATGTCTAAACTGTTGCAGAACTTGTCTGCACTCAGTTTGCTGATGGTCAGTGAGGCTGCTTGCCAAAGCAACACCATCTACTGACCCATCATCAGGGTTCTGAGAGAGCAGGTCAGGGAGAGGGTCACTCTCCTCCTCCTGGTCCTCATCAGTTGCCATGAGCAAGCCCATGTCAGCCCTGTCAACATATGGCTTTAATCTGTTGACATGAAGCACCCTTAGGGGGCTCCTGGGAGTTCCAAGATTCACCAGATAGGTGACTTCTCCCTTCTGTTCAACTATTGTATGGGGGCCACTCCACTTGTCCTGGAGGGCTGCTGGGGCCACAGGCTCCAACACCCACACTTTCTGTCCTGGCTGGTATACAGTCAGCACAGCCTTTGGTCATGCCAAGCTTTTTGCAATTCTTGGCTGGCCTCCAGGTTTTTGGTTGCCTTTTTCATGTACTCTGCCATCCGGGAGCGGAGACCAAGTACATAGTCCATCACATCTTGTTTGGGGGGCTTGAGAGGTAACTCCCAGCCCTCTTTTACCAAACATAGTGGACCTCTCACAGGATGCCCAAACAGAAGCTCAAATGGGCTGTAGCCAACCCCCTTCTGTGGAACCTCTCTGTATGCAAACAAAAGGCAAGGAAGAAGAAGGTCCCATTTCCGCCTAAGCTTCTCTGGGAGTCCCTTAATCATTCCTTTCAAGGTCTTGTTGAAGCGTTCAACTAAACCATTGCATTGTGGGTGATAGGGGGTGGTGAACTTATAAGTTACACCACACTCCTTCCACATTGCTTTCAGATATCCTGACATGAAGTTGGTACCTCTGTCAGAAATGACCTCCTTTGGAAAACCCACTCTGGAGAAAACTCCAATGAGGGCTCTTGCCACCACAGGTGCTGTGGTGGTCCTCAGAGGAATTGCCTCTGGGTACCTGGTGGCATGATCCACTACCACCAGGATAAATCTGTGCCCAGATGCAGTCTGAGGGTCAAGGGGACCAACAATGTCAATCCCTACCCTTTCAAAGGGTACCCCCACCACAGGTAGTGGTATCAGGGGGCCTTTGTTGTGCCACCTGCCTTACCACTGGCTTGGCAAGTGACACAGGAGCGACAAAACTCCTTTGTGTCCTCTGACATATGTGGCCAATGAAAATGTGGAACAAGCCTGTCCCAGGTCTTGTTTTGGCCCAAGTGTCCTGCCAAAGGGATATCATGTGCTAAGGTCAAGAGGAACCCCTAAACTTCTGAGGTATTACCAACCTCCTGGTGGCTCCAGGGGCTGGGTCTCTACCCTCAGAATATAGGAGTCCCTCATCCCAATAAACTTTATGGGACCCACTAGCACTCCCAGCAGCCTCAGCAGCAGCCTGCTGTCTGAGGGGTTCAAGAGAGGGGCAGCACTGTTGCTCCTTGCTCAGATCTTCCCTGGAAGGGCCCCCTGCCCCCAAGAACTCAACCTGGTCAGGTTCAAGTTCCTCTGGGGCAGTTCCTTCTTCAGGTTCTGCTTCACCTCCCTCTGGAAGTGAATCCTTGATCTGAGACAGAGGGGAAGGCACTGCCTTTACCCTACTGCTCCTCCTCTTGGGAAGCATCTGGTCCATTGTTCCAGGATCCAGAGCTGGTTCAGTGTCATGCATTCTTGCTTGTGACCTGGTCACAGCAAATACCTCTGCAGGGATGCCCAACATCTCAGCATGAGTCCATAACTCTACTTCAGACCAGGCTGAAGTCTCTAGATCATTGCCCAATAGACATTCTACAGGGAGGTCTGCACTAACTACAACCTTCTTGAGGCCAGTTACCCCTCCCCAGGAGAAATTCACAACTGCCAGACTATGGTTGGTCTGGACATTGCTTGCATTGGTCACCTGGTACATTTCACCCAGGATGATCTGTCCAGGGTCCACTAGGTCCTCTGCCACCATGGTGACACTAGCACCTGTGTCCCTAAATGCCAAAGCCTGTTTGCCATTTATCAAAGGCTGCTGTTTGTACTTGCCCAGATTACTGGGGCTTACTAGGAAGGACATATCAATGTTTCCCTCACAAATCAGCATTGCCTGAGTGGTCACTCTGACTAGGTCAGAATCCACTTCAGAACCCAGGGTCAACCCTACTACACCCTTATTCTGAGTACCACCTCCACCAGTAGCTGAGCTAGGGGGCACAGTTGCCTTAGGGGCAGGAGTGGTGGTGGTTTGGTCTTTGGACTTGGTACAATCAGAAGTCCAGTGCCCTTTCTGTTTACAGAATTTGCACCAGGGCTTCTTTTGGCCTTTTCCCTTGTTGGACTGTGACTCCCCACCAGATGCAGATTTTTGGGGCCCTTGTGAAGACTTCTGGTCTTTTGACTTATCCCCACCTTTCTCAGAGCCTTTAGGATCTTGCTTCTTAGTGTCACCCCCTTGGTTCTGGGTTTTCTGCCTCACCCTGGTTCTGACCCATTTGTCTGCCTTCTTTCCCAATTCTTGGGGAGAGGTCAGATCAGAGTCCACCAGGTACTGATGCAACAACTGGTTCTGGCAATTATTTAGGATCTGTTCTCTCATCATCAGATTATACAATCCCTTGAAATCAGTAACCCTACTGCCAACCAGCCAACCCTCTAGAGCCTTGGTTGCACAATCAACAAAGTCAGTCCAGTCCTGAGTCTGTGCCTTCTGGGTATCTCTGAACTTTAACCTGTACTGCTCAGTGGTTAAGCCAAACCCATCTATCAGTGCACTCTTCAGGACCTCATAATCATCAGCATCCTCCTCTCTAACAGTGAGGAGCTTGTCTCTTCCTTTATCTGAAAAGGAGAGCCACAAGATTGCTGCCCACTGCTTTTGGGGGACCTGCTGTACTCTACAGGCCCTCTCCATAGCAGTTATCCACTTGTGGATATCATCCCCACTCTGGTAGGGAGGAACAACCTTGCTCAGGTTCCTATGGTCAGGAATATATTCTCTGCCTCTAGGGACACTGTTGCTGCCACCAGGGGGTTCTAACCCCTCTTTTCTAGAAGCTCTCTGGATCTCCAGGGCTTCCCTATCCAGTGCCAACTGCTTGGTTCTGAGGGCCACTCTGGCTTCCTCATACTGGAGCAGTTTGCACCTTCTCTCAGAGGAGGTCTCTCTTAAGGAAAAGTATGAGCTCCTCTGCTGGACAAATTCTCTGCCAGAGTGATAAGAGTGGTCAGATTCCCTGGAAGGGGATCTGTGCCTCTCCTCCTCTCTGTCAGTTCTCTTAGGGAGAATTCCTCTGTCCTTTTCAGGCCCCTTGGAGCCTGGCCCTTCAATCACAGAGTCTTGGTCATTCTGATTTTCATCATCTGACCCAGATACTATGACTGACCCACCCACTGATTCAAACCCTTTAGCTCCTAGAGCCAATCTCAGGTCATCTGCTGTCAGCAGATCTATCAGGTGCAGGGTTGAGGGACTCTGTCCTATCCTCAGGTGTCTGTCAACACACATGGCTCTCAAGTCAGAGAAAGCCATGTCCTTATACTGAGGCTGAGTGGATCCACTGGGTCCACCCCTTAAGGACATTCTAGTGTTGTGCAGTGTTGTACTACCTACACTAGTTTGTGGCCTACTGATCCTAGCTTGAGCTGTGGAAAGGGTGTGCTATCCCTTGGCACACAGCTCTAAGTTCAGTAGAACTTATTGATACTAAGCTTGACTTTATATGTACCTTGAGTACCTATAATGGTTTTCAGTTAGTAATTCAAATAGAGATTTTCTGGTAAAACAATGGCAAGCTGGAATCCCACACGCTGCCCACCAATGTGAGAAGTTGGCCTGGTATATGCTGTTCACTAATTAAAGTGGACACCTTGCACCAGGGCAAATCGACTCTTATGGTAGATAGGTTTAAGACAACCTTTTAAAGAAAGCTATCCTAGTGGTAGCTGTGGAGAGCAGCCTTCAGGCTAAGTCTCGGAGGAATGTAAAGCAGCTTGTTTTACCATATAATCTCTTGAATCACCAAATGAAAAGACACCACACAGGTATATATATCAAATATATATGTATTTATTTCTAAATAACTCTCTACTAATCTCTTTATGAGATTAGAAGACAAACATATGCACAAATCAACGTTTCACAATAAGTTAAGCACAAAATATGGCTGGGGCCCTAGGGGCGTACCAGACCATATACTAAGTAAGAGACTTAGAAACAACGACTTGCAAGGAGACAAGGCCTAGGGCCTTCAGAAGTGCTGGGGCCTCACGAAACCACCCAAGGCAGGTAAGTAAAGGACCCACGGGGGACGCGTGCAGTGTGGATACACAGGCGCGAATCGCCGTTAACTTCAATGGGGCAAGTCGCGGTTGGAAATAAAGAGTTTTAGGATACTTCGGGAGAACCTACAAGCAAGTCACTTACAGGGTAAGTAGTTCTAGGGCCCACACCCACAGGAGCACCGTAGTGCTGGAGTTACCTCACCCAGGGAAGCCGGGTGCACAGGTGTCCTTTGGTGTCGGGTCGCGGCGTCGTTTTCAATGGCGAACAAAGAAGACTTGCTGCTTGCGGGAGCTGAAGAAGTGTCCGGTGGAATCCAAGCCTGGATTCTGGAGAAGGATGACCTGAAAGCAGAGGGGACAGTGTTCAAAGTCACTTGGCAGTGACCCGGGGCAAGGAAGATGGATGCCCACCGTCGTCGGTCGCTTCAGGTCGGTTGCGGGTGCCTTGACTCTTCAGCCACGTGGTCCAGGAGGTGTCGACGACGACCAGGAGCTGGATTCGGTGGGTCCCTCGACGTCTGCAGCTGACTGCGGTGTCGGCAACTCGATTGGAGCCAACAAGCCTTGGCAGCAGCAAGTCTCGGGGAGATGAAGAAAAGTCGATGGCGCAGACCAGCAAGGTCTGAGGAACTCACCCAGCGAGGGTAAGTCAGGGCAGGCCTGGAGCAACCAGGGGAGCCCTTTGGTTTCTTTAAGAAGTCTTCTGGGGACCCACAAGCCAGCGGGCAAGGGATCGCGAAGACACCTCGGGCGGAATCACTCAACAGGGGCCCACGGTCACTCGGGACGGTGTAGGCCTCTGATCTTCGGAGGGATTCCTGCTGGAGGTCGGGACCACACGTGGTCCAAAGCACAAGTTCGTAGAACGTTGTGAAGGGGTTGCACTCGACAATAGTGCACGGTACCCAGGGGTCGCGGTTCCTCGTTACTCGTGGGGTCCACTTGCCTCAGCTTCGCTGGGGACTCACGATGGCCTGGGAGAGGTCAGGAAATCCACTTCTTGGGCTGCAGGGACTTCGGACTCCGGCGGGAGCGGCGTAGTTTGCGACCGTCGTTGTCGTTTTTGGTGCCTGCCAAGCAGGGGAGTCACTCCTTGACTCCAAGGGAGATTCTTCTGTCTTCCAAAGGTAGTGGAACGTCGAAGGGCCAGGATTCTTCTGTAGAGCGTCGTCCAGGGGTTATCTGCTTTGCAATGGCAAGGTTCCCCCTCTTATACTAAAAAGAGGGGATGGACTAGCTCTATGACCCCACCTATGGGAGGGTCAAGGGAGGGGGTGGCTACACCCACTTCCCTTTGTCCAGTTTCGCGCCAGAGCAGGGGCAGGTAGCCCCTGAGCTGGTTTGAACTGGCATATGCACAGAGGAGCCTTCTGCTCCCCCAGTGCAGGACTTCAAAGCACTCTAAGAGTGCACCCACCCAGCCCCAATACACTAAACCCTGTCTGGAAGGTGGTTACACCTCCCTGTGACAGGATGCCTATTGTTGGGCTTCCTCCACTGCGAGTTTCGGTCATCAGCAGGAGGGCAGCCCAGTGTCTGTGACTGGTGGCATCCATTTTGTGATGCCAGGGCTCTTTAGGATTCTACCGCGTTTCCACAGCAGGTACATGTCTTATCCCTCTAGAAGGGTGGAATGCTACCCCCGCCGCCAAGATTGGCGGGGGGTAGTATTCCAAGATGTTTGACACCAAACACGACATGTTTTGATGCAGCCATTCCAAAGTTAGCATTTACCGCGAGGATATAATGCACTTAAGAGTATATGGTTTAACCGCATCCACAAACAGCACCAGAGAATGGACTCTGAGAACTGCAGAGGGGCCCTGCTCATGCAGAGGCACCCCCTCACATAGAAGCCAAGCACCCTGCCCTCAGGATTGATAGGGCCTGCCATAGGGGTGACTGATAGGTTTATATGTGTGTGCAGGAGAGATATAGGAAACCTATATCTCAGTGAGGGGTGCTAGCACCACCTCACCCAGGCTGCAGTAGCAGGCCTGTGGTGTCAGATTTAGACTGCTTCCCAGGGGTGGCATAACACATGCTGCAGCCCCTGGGAGGCCTGTGAAGTACCTATGCCCTTGGCACCTAAGGTACCATATACTAGGGACTCATAAGGCACCACAGTATCCAATCACTAGTGCACCTAGAGTGCACTCCATGTCGTTTAGAGAGAACAGAGAGGCTGGGGCCCTGATTGGCAGGGACCCAGCCAGACTATAGCCAGAAACCAGTGCTAACATCAGAAAAAAAGTGGGGGCAACATAAGAGGCAGATCCTACTCTCCTACACTGTCAAAAATAGGATAGCTGTTGAAGGGCTGTCAAAAATAGTTCAAAGGTTGCAAAAATAAGGTTCAAGTTCAAAGC